>JAGFPH010004341.1:77949-101787 GCA_018207615.1 Philaenus spumarius | reverse complement strand
GAGAGGGTAAATTGTACTAATTACATTAGTTTTTACCTATATTAGTTTAATACAATTGATGAAATTATGTGATCACCTTTAAATATATTTATTTTAAATTTTTGAAAAATCATATTATCTAGGCCTGGATTCTATGTTATGTATTTCTTATTGATGGACATTAATACCGTTGTACAGAGGGTAAATTGCACTAGTCTTATTACATTAGTTTATACCTATATTTGTTCAATACAATTGATGGAATTATATGATCACCTTTAAATATATTTATTTTAAATTTTTGAAAAATCATATTATCTATAGTCAAATGCAAGTCAGAGTGAGGCGGAAGTTCAAGCCTACCGAGGGTCAGCACGGTCGACTGGTTTCCGCTCTACTTCTACCTGAATTTTAATTTTTTATAGTAGCGTTATGCAAAATTTTTTTATAACAAGAAAATATAAAAATAAATCACATAACGTTGTGTATCATGATCGTCTGTTTATTTTGGTACCAAATTTGAAGTAAATCGTTAAATGTTGAGTAATTAAATAGTTCTTAGGTACATTAAAAGCTATGGCATTTAATTACTCAACATTTACCGATTTACTTCAAATGTGGTACCAAAATAAACAGACGATCATGATACACAACGTTATGTGATTTATTTTTATATTTTCTTGTTATAAAAAAAGTTTGCATAACGCTACTATAAACAATTAAAATTCAGGTAGGTGTGGAGCGGAAACCAGTCGACCGTGCTGACCCTCCGTAGGCTTGAACTTCCGCCTCACTCTGAGTTGAATTTGACTATAGGCCTCGACGCTACGTTACGTGTTGCTTATTGATGGACATTAATACCGTTGTAGAGAGGGTAAATTGCACTAATTACATTAGTTTTTACCTATATTAGTTTAATGCAATTGATGAAATTATGTGATCACCTTTAAATATATTTATTTTAAATTTTTGAAAAATGATTTAACTGGAATAGATTGAAACGCCTACAGCGTTCGGTAAGTAAAAAATCGTGAGGGTCGTAGATAAGTCTGATAGCTCTAGATCGGATCAATTTCAAGATAACAAGCTGAGACTCAGCAGAAATGTTTAAAATATATATTTTAACTCCAATGTCAAGTTTAAATCGATATATTAAAATTCAGCCAATTTAGAATGTGCCAACGCTTCATATATGAATGAGATTTCCCCTTTTAGTGATTTACCCTGCTGCAAAGTACATACCTGCATTTTCGAATTTTTCCAGACAAACCATTGCTCGCACGAAATAAATACATACGACCTTTTTTATTGAAAAATACTTCTCCTACACGGTGGTATTTTTTATTTTTATTTATCTTCATCCCAGCTCGAAATATTAAGGAATATCGACAAAAAATGTTAATCGATTTTTTTTCGACTTTGGGAAATCGATAGATTGGTAAACTTTTTTTATATTAATCTATATACTTTGAGGTACTTATATAAAAAAAAATCTGCCGTAATGCAAATTACTGGTAGTTGTAACATACACCGACTGGGCTACACCTCCAGATTTACTGAATTATTAATTTTCCTGGGAAATTACTTCCTATTACTTGAACAATAGTAATCTTGATGCAACTGTAATCTATACTGAAAATATTCGCGAATGTCTACTACACTGAAAATATATAGGTGATTGTTTATTATAAATAATATCAAAAAATATCTTAATACAAATCACAACTTTTTTTGACCATCTAGGTACAAAAATCTTAACGTACTCTTTCTCGTCTTGGTTTTTCTATTTATTTTAATCGTTGTCGAAATTAAACAGCATCACATTCAGATTTACTGAATTATTAATTTTCCTTGGAAATTACTTTCTATTACTTGAACAATAGTAATCTTGATGCAACTGTAGTCTATACTGAAAATATAGGTGAATGTCTACTACACTGAAAATATATAGGTGATTGTTTATTATAAATGTCAAAAAATATCTTAATATAAATCACAACTTTTTCTGACCAACTAGGTACAAAAATCTTAACGTACTTCTCGTCTTGGTTTTTCTCTTTATTTAGGGGTCGATTTTAATCGTTGTCGACATTAAAAAGCATCACCTCCAGATTTTCTAAATTATTAATTTCCCTTGGAAATTACTTCCTATTACTTGAACAATAGTAATCTTGATGCAACTGTAGTCTATACTGAAAATATTGGCGAATGTCTACTACACTGAAAATATACAGGTGATTGTTTATTATAAATGTCAAAAAATATCTTAATACAAATCACAACTTTTTCTGACCAACTAGATACAAAAATCTTAACGTAGGAGAGAGTGGGTCACAATTTTTACTTTTAATTTTGTTACCAGGTTTTGGTTAGTATTTGAGCCAAAACAAATATGTTATTAAATGAAGCATACGTTTGTACAAGTTATGTAAAATAATCAGCTTTATGGTAAATGTCTAAGTATGGATTTGAACTTTTTTCCCTAAGCACTACAAGTGTGGCAAAAAAGTGCCCCATGGCAGGGTAATTTGTCACAGGGTATGGGGTACCAGGACTAACTAACAAGGGCTAGCCCACGGAGCAGAGAAAAGTGACTCCAGCCCCTCCCCCCCGTGACGTCATGAGAAGGAACGATGCCACACGCAGCGCCTGGTATTGGGTTTGCGTTGCAAATACACTGTCCTGCAGTTCTCTACGTTCATGGAATTAGAATCAAACTTATATATTTCTATTGTGCATGAATTGACGATTCCAACGGTGCAAATATATTTTGGTTTAATAATGTCTGTGATTTTTAATAACAAGAAATACTTACCTATTTTTAAACGTGTGACATGAAAATGTAAGTAAGCGTAAACTTTTTTTATTTTTGAGGTAGAGACAAACTTCCAGCGAGAAAGTTGTAGATAATAAAATTATCTACAACTTTTATTACAAACATTTTTTTATAAAACTGCTGGTTCGATCAGTAATGCAATGAAAACACAAAACTTCATTTAACTGCTGTCCCGGGGCGACGCACGGCCGGCCATACCGCGTTTTGCCGCATATTGTTTTGCGACAACAATTGACTTAACATATTATTATAAATATTTTTAATAGATATAACTTAATAAATGTTTTTCTAAAATACATTTAAGATTTACAGTAATAAAATAGATCAAATCTAACTAGTATAATGCTAACTATATTATTTTAGTTTAATGATATTTTCTCAGTATACATTAGATAGCTCATGAAGAATAACAACTTTTGTCCTCATGTATTAAACACCGACAAATTGGATACATAATATTCTAAGGCAAACATGGCTGAAAAATAAAAACAATGGCAATGGTGCTGTGAATATTTTTAATTTACATAAATGTAATAAAATACGGTAAACAACTTACAAAATAATTACTTTGGTGTTTTGTTCCCTGATTGTACCCATTTTGACATTTTTTGTGTACTTTTTCTATTGTCTACTACTTTATTCAGTCTATTCAGATGCCTAATCCTAATTATAGTCCTTAATTTAGCATAGAGTTTAATTGCCATCGGGCAGACACTGGGATACTTTTCTTTTAATACTTGTTCGAATCTTGCCACTACTTTTCTTTCCCTGTCAAGGCCACTGCCATGTTGCATTTTGAAATCATTTTCAAATAGCATCACTTGCTTCTTCCATCCATCTGATGGTTCCGTAAGACCTGAAATATAATGACCCGTTTCAGTTACATGTTGTATTTTTTCAGTTGCAACTATGCATTTTTTAATTTCCATCTCAATTTATGTAAGTAATTAATCTGTACTCAAGGTAAGTTATACTTAAAGGTGTTTTTTAAATAAAAACCAAGAGTCAATAAGTATTAGTTATTACAAGATAATTAATTAATTAACTAATAATTACAAAATATGTTTTGTGTGTGTCAGTTACGGAGAGGCTAAAAAATATGACAATTACATTTGTGGAATTAGGTTAAACTGTAACGAGTTATAACTAAAAATATTCATATTCGCAGTAAACATGAATAATCAGCGAATTTCAAATGCCAGCATATGTAAAGTACAAGTAAATAAAGTGTTATTAACCACTACGTTAATAACAAAACAGCTAATTTCCTATACGGGAAATTCGCTAAAATTAATCATAATTTAATAATTTAGTAAATTAAAGCTTTTACCTCCACGAGAAATAGATGATACCCAGCTTTTCTCCAGGGTTGAATTCAGCGGTAGAAGACTTCTTGTAACAGTTCCCAAGCTTGGGTCAAGGTGTTTGACTTTGAACGCTAAGTATCCTGCAATATAATTAATAGCTTCTTGTTCAGCCCAGTCCTTTTCTTGGTCAATAGGGAAGTCGTCAGCAGAAAAACTTTCGTCTTCATCAAATGGTTCATCAACCGTTTCTGTGATTTTGACCTGCTGAGGTTCATCAAGAGGAGTTACTTGCTTATCGGCTTCTTCATCGGCTTCTTTAGCACTGAAAGCAGAGTCTAACAATTCAGCTGTTAGGTAAGTGCTAGTTGATGTCTTATCATCCTCAACAAGCTGGTTCGACTTGGGAGATGGCTTAGGTAATTTATTAGAAAGTAACAGTTGTTTAATCCTGTATGTTACTTCTGTGGCAGTTGGATGGTCGTTAAATCTTCCCATTCCCCTCAGTTGCCCAAACAAGCTTTCTAATACATCCTGTGTTAGTCTCACGGTTAAAATGTGTTTCAAGCCAATTTCTTTTAGATCTTCGTGAAGTTTCAGAAGTGAGGAGATGGACATGAGAATCCCTTTTTGGAAAGGAAGGATGTTCTTCTTTCCAATGACCCTCATTGTTGAAATTGTTTGTTCAACTTCTGCTAATATTTTCTTCTGATCTCTAAAAACATTTTCATCAATGCCAAAGGCGAAATTCATAGGGTTATTCCCATACAATCTTTTGCTGTTCATGAGATCGAAAAATTGGTCCATTAAATCGAAGAAATCTGAAGCCTTATTATTACCTAACAGCACCAATATAGCCTTAGCCACTGTGTGTGAGAATACTGCTTTAGCAGGGCCGACTTTTTGCCTTGCATTTCCCTTTAAAGTTAGAAACTCCGGTTTGAGTTTATGGCATAGCCTTATTTCACCTTTGTCTTTCTCTAACAAATCAGTAAGTAAACTTACTTTTATTTCAGTTCCGTCCCCTAACTTTAAGCCGCTGTCCAATAAGTGATTTCTCATTAATTTAAAATAATGAGGCATGTCTGCAAAAACGTAAATGTTTCGAGATGCACAAGCAGGGTTTACAAAAGAGTTATTGTCAACGCATATTTTTAACTCTTTGTACAAGGTATTGCAGCCCCCTAAATCGGATACAACAGCAACAACCCGTATATTACTTGTTTCTAATTCTTGTATTATATTAAACAATATATCTTTATTCATCGTTGTATCAAAAGAGTAGTAAACAGGTTGTTTCCAGGGGGATACTAAGCCTCTTGCCAGAACAACCTGGACTCTTGAGAAGGGTCCTAGAGCTTGGTCGAAACCTGCGTGGTAACAAATTTTACTATCGATGTGCATTTCATCGAAGCTTAAAATGCACGTTCTTTCAAGGTCAGTCATTGTTTCTGAGCTTTTAGACATAAGTTCTAAAACATTAGTCAAAAGACCAGGATCACATTGAAACTTTGAACACCATCTTTTTAAAGTTGATGGTGAAGGCAAGGGGAAGTTCATTTTTTTCCTTAAAAATTCATAGGTTTTCTGATTGAGAGCTCTTAAAACTATACCTCTAGAAATGTCATCAGAGTTCCACTTCACTGTACTTTTGTTACTAACAACAGCTTTTATTTGGTTTGCAGTAAAGATCTTTTTAGCATTGTTAAAAAATGAATGACACTGTTTATTACATTTCGAACTTTTTACTGAAATGTTTTTTTGCTTGGTTGAGGCCATTTTCAAATTAGTTTTAGTTGTCATTAACCTTTTAAATTTTTTTGCATTTACTTTAATTTTTTGTTTAGCTTTTTGTAGTTCGCTTTTTAGTGCGAGCAATTCACTTTCAATGGCTTCAATCTTTTTTTGTTTTTCTAAACAATTTAAACAATCAGTGATGTTCTCTTGACTACATGATGTGTTAATACTTTGACTACTTACATTAATAGAATTACTTTCAATATCTTCTGTCATTGATTCAACATGTTCCAATCTAGGTTTTTTAGGGCTTAACGTTTTTAAGCGATCTAAAGCTGCTTTCTTAATTATACGATTGTTGTGTCTTTCATACCTTAAGTTTTCATGGTGGTCTTCGTCACTCGTCCTATTTAAGTTGATCGATGGAACAGCACCCTTTTTCAAAATCTTTTTTTGTGGCAAGCCAAGGAGTCTGTTTTTCATATCGTCCTCATAATCACTAGGAAGAAAGTGGTCACCACAAATCCTAGCATTGTTTTTATTTATAGGATCTGCCCTTTTGCATTTAATTTCCCAAATAGAACTGATCGCTGGATCTTTAGGAAATGTGTGATAAACAACACCTTTAGTTTTTCTTTGATAATTTGCGCACGTTGCTACAGAACAATTAACAACCATCGTAAACAATTAGAGTACAACTCACATTTCACCACACACTATCACCAACAACACTACTATAAAACTGTAACACACACATGACAGAACGCGGTGAGAAACGCGACTAATAAGCCAAGCCGGGTAGCAGCCACGTGGTCCGCGAGTGTCCTTGTAGCTACGTCATCGAGGGGGGAAGTAGGGGAGGTGGCGGGGCCGGGCGGCGCGCTCAGACTTCAAAGGAGTGGGCTAGCCCTTGTTAGTTAGTCCTGATGGGGTACTTTGTCACATGTATTTTAAAGGGAAAATTAGTTGCGCCGTCCTTAAATTTTTATTAGTTTTTTTACTAGGGTCAATGATAGTTTTCTTAGACTTCTTATTTTCTTGAGACTTTGAATACAGTCTTTTTAGCGTTTCCTTTCTCATCTTCGAAATTTTCTGCTTTTCTGGTGTGTCCATCAAAATTGCTGAATATCTTTTTTTCTCCCGCCTGTTTTTCCTTTTCGTGGTTCAGCCTTAGGAAAAGGTCTAACGTCCTGAGGAGACACAGCATATGAAGGACCATTAACAGTTAGGTTTACGAGCCCTTTTTCTCGTGAAGTAGACGCTCCTTCATTCACACGAAAACCTTGTAATGGAGAGGCCGTTGGGACGTTCATATTCATCGTTTCTTTAGCGTCGTGACGTGCAGAAGTTGGGTTTTCCTCTGTAGAAGCCACTCCCTCTACTGGCTCAGCTATGGGGGAGTTAGGCCTGTTTGGTTCAGGACGATCGGTGACATAACTTGGCCAAAAATCAAGATCCGTGAAAATATCACGGTTGAAAGGATATAAACTCCCGATACCTTGAAGCCTGCCATGATATTAGAAGGCGTTACAGCCTTTGGGAACATATCTTTAACAAGTCCTGGGATGTCGTATATGCAAATGGTTTTACCAGGATTGGTTTTCATCCAATTGCCACAAGCAGAGTTGAAAATTCCCTTCAGGGGGCCAAACACTGATCTGTCCAGAGGCTGGAGTTTATGTGAGCAATGTGGAGGGAATGAAAGCATTGTTATGCCTTTTTCCTTTGCGTAGTGGGCAGGCACTGATAAATGCGGTCTTAATACAAATCACAGCTTTGTCTGACCAAATAGGTACAAAAATCTTAACGTACCCTATCTCGTCTTGATTTTTCTCTTCCTCGTATATCTTCTTTTTTGGGAGGGAACGTAACACATTGTTAACCGTAATAAACTTTCTTTATTCCCAATACATCTAATTATAAATTGCTCTCTCTAACTTTATTTTAAACTATTCCGCATTTTCCCACTTCATTTTTTTTACAAAATGACCGTTTATTATCTTTTTAAGAAACTGTGTATTACACGTTAGGTCTGGTATAAAGTATAGTACCATTTTCCTTCCATTGGTTACTGTTTAGTTCTATTTCTTCTTCATTCTCCTGGAAGTTAAGTTCTAAGTCTTTTCCTTCCATCAGTTCTATTAGAATTACTTTGTGCATCATTTTCATTAGCGAAATGAAGGGAATTAAAGTGGTTATTATTCTGATTGCAATAATTGGAATTGTTATTATGAAGTGTATTTACATGGATGTTATTGTTTATCAAATTACCACCTGAAGGCTATTTTTATTGTTTGGGGATAACAAGTTGTTCTAATCACATCCAGTGGTTTTTGTATGTTTAAACATCTGAAAGTAAGTCATTATCAAAAGTGCACTGTCTGGACCATGTGTAGAATCACTGTTTGTAGTCGTTTGCTGCAAAAGTCATTAGGCCTAGCGTGTCTGATTACAGTTTTGAGACTTTCACATTATCACCGGTATTTAGTGCCACCAATGTTACTATACCACTAAACCTAGTTCTTCGATTAAATTTATCTAATGTAAATTGGTTCTCTTATTGGCTCTCTTCGGAAAAATCAGAACAAATCTATTGCAACTGGAATAATTTTGTATAGTCCCTGAAATGAAAATCTTAATATTATTAACGGAACAACTCAAAAAATGTATGGACTGCTTAACATATTATTTCACTTTGAGCTTCGAGCATTGTAGATACTCCTGAAGTGGTATTCAGCTGTTTTGAAATAGTCAAACGATATGCTATATTTTTTGGTGTTCGGATTTGTAGTTGAAATTTGATAGACTTTAAACAAATTGAAAGAATACCATTTTGAACAATCAGCTAATTTAATATATATGTGTAATAATTTGAATGGTTGAGAGTTGAAGCCCCGAAACAACCTCATTCCAAAGAAGCCTACGCTGACTTAACATGAGAATAAAATAGCTAAAGCTTGATATTATTTACACCCTAGGCCTAACTATGCTTTGAATAGTGAATCACAATTTCAGCCAATACCTTTTTTTGCAGTCAAATTTTATCAAAATGCGGCAGTATTAGTCAATGATCAAATAAATATTTGAACTCAGAGAAATTATTAAGGATAGTGTTCAGCCATGGATACCTTCAACCCGCCAAAGCAGTCGAAAGGAAGTGATGGTTTGTCGTCTACGCATGGCCATTCCGTGTTAACTAATGGGTTTCTGATGCTCCACGGGGATTCACCACTTTGTACTTACTGTTTTAGTTTTCTTTCCATTAAGCCTTCTTTTAGTTTCAGCAATGACTACAACTTTATAAGACAAACACTCGCCATGCATTTATTTCAGCCAAAACTAAAGTGGCATTGAGCTAAGTTTACGCCTCGGCCGCTAGGCAGTGCTGAGCGTCCTTTCTATGTAGGTCAGCATGCAAGCGAGAGTGCCGAAGCAGAGGACCCCTCTCTTTGTTTCTCTTTCCCTCGAACTACAGTGAAAATCGTTTAACACGAATACTCCAATAACGTGGTGTCCAGCTCTGTAGATTTTACTAATTATTTATGGTTGATAATATTACTTTTATAGGATATGGAAACGTACTGATACGGCTCTATAATTTTAACCATTCGAGGTAAATTGAGGAACATTTCAAGTTGACTTGTGCGTGTTAATGTGTTTTTTTTAATAAAGAAACAACATTGCTAATTGATTAAGAACTTTTCGACCCTTAATTATTAGAATATTAACGTAGTTAATTAACTGTGGAGATAATAAGGAATCGCATTGAATTATAATAAAACTCAATACTGTAATAAACTTAAGTAATTTCCTTTATTACGAACTAACAGATACTGTTAGACAACTGGTTTAAAAAAATGATATACCATTTAAAAAATTGGAACAGAAAAATGACAATGATTTATTTATAAACTATTTTTCAAAACAATATGCTCATATTTAAAAAAAATTGTTCATTGAAATATGAAGAATGTATTTTCCTCCTTAAGGATATTAAAATGTTCCTAATTAATTGCCAAGAAATTGCATTTTATAAATATTGTTTAAATTTTCTAGCTAACGTAAACAATCTTAAAGTTAGCATTTTAATTAACAATGTTTAACAATATTTGATATTTGTATATATAAACAAAACATAGAAACAATAGTTATAAATGAGTTAAACCAGAAGTTACTCACTGACTTTAAATATAACTTTTGTAACCAACTAGGCTTTAAAAAAATGTAAATACATATATCAAACATTAAAAAAATGTCACAGAATCACTATAAAAATGTATACTGAACTAAATAGCTGAAAACCCTACCAAACTTTTGTATAGGGTGATTCAAAATTAAACGGCAATCTCACTAAAACCAATGAATACATATATAATATATGTATTCATTGCTAAAACTGATTCTATTGCTAAAAATAATAAAAAGGTTTCCAATAAAAGATGGGCACGAAAATGCTTCGTTAGTGAGTTATCCGCCTTTTTTTTACAAAATGTTTTTTAATTTTCCCCAGAGATAGCCGAGATATTGGCAGAAAACGAAAAATGTATGATACAAGTGGTGTAGATCTGACACAAACATAAAGATTAAAGCAATACATTTTTCCTTTTTTTACAATATCTTTGTTATCCTTTGAGCTACAGGCAAAATAAAAACACCATTTTGTTTGTCATTAAATAAGTAAACTTTTTTGTTTCTTGTATTTTTTGGGGGTAAAATTATCGGTTTTTGAGATATTTGACATTAAAAGTTACAAACGGTTGCCATTTTGAAAATATTTAAAATAATGTTCTAATTCTTCGTACATTATAAAAGGTTACGCATCGAATATGTATACAAAGTTTGAGCTCAGTATCTTTGCTATTTCCAAAAATACTAAGCATTTTGTAAAAAAAAAAACAACAAAATGGCGGATAACTCAGTAACGAAGCATTTTCGGACCCATCTTTATTGGAAACGTTTTTATTATTTTTAGCTATAGAATCAGTTTCCGGGAGATTGCTATTTAATTTTAAACCACTCTGTATAATACCTAGTTTCAAAAAAATGATATAAAATAATACGTACGTATTAAATTGTAAAGAAATAGTATTAAAATCAGCAAAAATTTATAAAATTTCTGGCTAAGCACTTTTTTAACCGTTTAAAAATAGTATGTCACTTCTTTCGCACTTAATTAACTATTTTATACATTTTGAAGTTTTCTTAGCTTGGTATTTAATTTTGCCTGGCTTTGATGGGGTTTCCTTTTTAGGCCAATTTTAAATAGGGCCTTGTCCCTAATGTCATTTGATTGTCTCCTAAGGGAATAATACAATTTACATCTTACCAATAGTTCCAACATGTACAGTCTGTGCTCTCTACATACTGAATCTAACCACTGAGGGAATTTCTTTTCCAGTTCAGAAGTTACAGTTGTCACTAACGTCTTCTTAATCTGCCTAGCACTGATATTTTTTGGGAACCACTCTGCAAAGCATACAACTTGCATCCGAACGACATCGTAGAGGCTGTCAGAAGGCTGCTTTAGATTGGCAAATTCTCCTGTGTGGCGAGTGAATGATTTGAAGAACAACAATTGTTCTCTGGGTATAGTCATTGAATCACGGGGTTTCAATAATTTGTCAGAGCAAGTATCACAGGAGAATTTGTCTATACACTTTTTAGCTAGCCATCCCGAAATGTAGCATATCACGTTATCTTCTAAAGGTGTTAGCTGTAGTGTCTTGTCCGTTGTATCTGTATTGCAAGGAAAACAGTCTGATGAGAGGAATGAACCAGTAGGTGAAGTTACCAGAAGTGTGAGCTGTGTCGAAGGAGTTTCTGATGCGCTGTCAGTACAACACAAATAAGGAGTGGTTTCAGTTGTTTCTAATAAAAGATTTTCATCTCCATCAGGCTCGCAGTTAGCTGTATCCGGAGGATCCATTAGTCGGACTGACAAGACATGTTGAAGGTTTTTTCTGAACTCTTTCGCAGAGGGATTGCTGTTATGTCCACATCTTCGCCTAAGTACGCCGAATAAGTTTTCTACAGGATCTTGGTTCAATCTACCTGTCAATAATATACATTTTCTTTCTAATGACATATCTTCAAATAGATACAGAATCCCCCTGATAGTTTGAACAAGACCGTCAAAACATGGAGGATTTTTACCTTTAGTAATCGACCAGGATTCGATGTATGGTATAGCATCTTCCAAGCAATTCTTAACTTTATTGTTAATACTAGAAAGAGGCTGCTTGAGAGGGATTTTTTCATTACAGTGCTTACTGTTTAGACAATCCGTTATGTCATTTATTCGACCCACGAAGTTTGCTGTGTTCAGACTACTTGAGCTTTGTAGCAATCCCATATTGTTGGCGGCCTTCATACCTCTTGATACGGAGTTACTGAACACCTGCGCTGCAAGTTTGACACTCATTTTTTGGAATTCTTGAGGGTTCATGTGACGTTCCGAAAGTTTAGGCGCAGCTCGGCAGTCAGTAACAGATTTTCGATCAGCATCAAAAAATTCTCGGATGTCATTCCAAGAAACAATTTGGTTCCCAATAAGAACATCTTGTTTCAATAGCGTATTTCGAATACATTTCAATAAATGGGGGTAGTCAAACAAACAATAGATCCGTTTTTCATCATAAACATAGTAAGGGAAATCTTTGGTTACTCCCATAAGTCGCAAAGCTGCAGAATTTGTGGTACCAAGATCACATACAAGAGCTTTAAGATCAAGAGAAGTACTCATAACCTTTTCAATACATACATCTAACAGCAAAGCTAACGAGCTCTTTTTTAGTGCATTGTTAGACAATACATATGCAATGGGAAATTTCCATGGGTTGTTCAGGCCTCTGAGCATAAAAACCATTGCATGGCTTGCAATTTTTTCATGTCGGCCTAAAATACCTAAATCTTCAAAACCTTCGACCAGATCAAGAATAGAATTATATTCTAATGCTTTTCTTATAGACATCTCATCACACATAAGAACGCATTGTTTTTCAGTTGCTGTCATTGTTGTGGCTTTGGCATGTACTTTATCAAAAACTTCGGAATTAAACCCTGGAGTAATGTTATTGACGTTTACCCACTTTCTTATTAAAGTGAGACAAGGAAGTTTGTATCCACGGTCTCGCATAAACCTGTACACACTGGGAGACTTGTAGTACAATGAAAGTGATAAATTCTTTTCTTCTTCATTCCAATGTATTCTTGTTTGGTGTTTTAATTGCATTTTAATAAATACCAATGGTTCTCCACAAATGTAATTAGATAAACTTGTTAAAAGCGAATTTAATCCAATAATATTTTTCCTTTTTCTACAGAAAAGGAGCTTGTTTTTTGTATTTTTTAGTTTCGCTCTTTGTTTTGTTATGGTTTTCAATAGTTTCTTCTTCCGTGGTGTTGGGCTGTTGGACAATGGTTGAAAGTCTTCGTTGAATTGTTCCACCGTTTCTTCTACACATTTTGAGTCTCTAGGCGAAATGTCTCCTCCTCCTCCTGATGACTGATTCAAGTTTTCATCATTAAGGGTTATGTCTTGATAATCAGAATGCAGATTTTCTTCATCCTCAGACTCAAACCATGGCACTGGTACCGCAGCAGGATGATTTTGCAGAAGTTTGTTTTTAAGGTTGTTTGTAAATGCGGATACCTTAAAGTGTTTCGAGCATAGTGTCCTATACTTGAGTTGGCTTTCTTTTAGTTCAATAAAATCGTCTCTTCCACTGTTCACAATCCATAGAGTGCACCTGCACAAAAAAATTGTAAATAGTTTTTAATGATAATAATCCGTTATTAGACCAGGTACCAAAATAGATAGCTCCTGAACAGCTATATAAAAAGTGCGTAGAGCCACCGCAGAAACTTGAATACCGTTTTGGATAAGTAGGGTCGGTTGAATGGTAAATAGATTTTTAAAAATTCCCTTGGTAATTTAATGTTAAACACAATTATTGTATTGTAGGACATTTTTCGCACTTCCAATTGTTGTACCGAATTAATATTTTTATTATTATTTTTAAATGCCAATGCAAAACTAAAATAAAAATAAATCATTTTTGGAACAGATATAAACTAGCTTAGATTTGCGGTAATTATAAGATTTGGAAATTTTTATTAAAAATTTCAAAATTTGACTAGTGTATGACTAGTGATAACTAATATATATTTGATAAACCGTGGCCTTGGTTTGACAATGTTCCTACTATCATTTTAGTCAAAATTTAGTTTTATACAGTATATAACTGTACAAATCTTGCTTTATTCAAATATATCACTTTTACAGTAATAACTTTAAAATAAACTATCTACTAATTTGAAAATTAGTATTCTATATTCAAATTCTATATAGTATTCTATAACATTCAAATAAATTATATATTTATTTATTTATAATATTACATCTTAAATATCTGCTCATGTGCTCAATAATAACATAATAATATATAAATATTACATTACAGGGTGAGGTCATTTCGAGAGGCAATGTGAAATTTTTTATGTAAATTTATTCTGTTTAAAATATTATATTCGGAGTTACCTGTATAGTATTCATTACTTGTTACCCAATTTGCTTTTTCGTAATTTGTTTCTTATATTTCAACAAAGTATATATTATAAATTATATAATGTTCTTGTTCCTATACATGGTGTCCCATAAGTAAAGTGCCAAACTTCGGGAAATGGTTCTATGGGTCAACATAAAGAGAAAATAAAGAATTTTTTTTCACAAAACGCTTCGTTTACCAGATATCCGCTATTTTGTTTTATTTACAAAAACATTTTTATCTTCAATTTTTTTCAACCGATTTTTATGAAACTCGGTATGTATGTTACGGTAAAAGAGACCTATTGTAGAAACAAAATTCAACTTCGTAAAATTTCAAATTTCAAAATGGCGTCCATTTAATTTTTAAACAGAAATGGCGAGGGAAAACGGTAAAAAGCGCAAAATATACTGAGAACAATTTTTTTGTTGAAAATTTCATTTTCAATCTGTCAACACCAATTGGCTTTTTTGCTGCCTGTTTACACATTCAATGGATCTCGGTTTTTTTGTCCAATTCTCATTTTTGGTGTTGAAAGAAGAAAATAAAATTTTCTAAAGAAATTGATCTTAGTAATGTTTTACATTTTGGACCGTTTTTCCGCTATTTCCGTTTAAAAATTTTAAATAGACGCCATTTTGAAATTTGAAATTGGACCAAGTTGGTTTTTTTTCTAGAATAGGTCTCTTCTACTTTACTTATGGGACACACTGTATAGCAATGACTACAACTTATAAGTTTGTAGTCAATATATATTGTTTCTACACATGTAAATACTGTAGCTGTGTTATTGACATTATTTCAGATAATCACGACTAGTAAATAAAAACTTTGGGTTTTTATGTAAAATCTAACCGTTTTTCACTTAATTTCCTATTTTCCCAAAAATATTATACAGTAACATGCACAACTTCAAACATTACATAGGGAAATGTTTGGCATGTTTGGGGTTAGGATTAGAAAGAAAACAATTTCCTTATAATTAAATACAAAATGATTCTAAAAGTTTAAACGTCTGTTTACTAATCAAAATATTCTATTTGGATTAAAAACTCAAAACATGTTTAAAATTCCTCTCATATTATAGCCTAATAATTAAAATTATACAGGGTAATTGAATGTCTTACCTTTCACGGTTTTTCACAGGGAATTTGAAGAACGACAGCTCCCTGTTCTTTGCCGGAGTGTTTACACAATTAACGTAAGAACATTTCCCACCAATTCCCATTGTATAACATTGACCCAATTTTATTATACTACTATTAATTACAACAAACTTAAAATAAATAACTGAACTAGAAAACACTTTACAAACTGAGAACACTATATGGATAATGCAATTTTTCATAAACAGCAACCACTAGAACGTCAGAAATGACAGAAGCAAAGGGTCTCGTCACGTGGTATGTAGGAGGGGTGAAGAGAACCTCATGTTGCGAGCCGACCTTCTCTCTCTTGCACTGGCTACGAGCGCTCTCTTTCACTCCGGCTGCGCACCATCTAGCGGCAGCGGCGGAAAGCTTGATTTTAGCGGAGAAAAAAATGACTGACTAATATCCATAAGGAGTGTTTGTCTTATAAAGTTGTAGTCATTGGTTTCAGAGTGTAGAAAATTAAAGCACGTTTGTAAGAGATGATTTGCCTACGTAATTGCATTCAGACGATCCTGTGTGACATATGGTGTTAACGTTTCTCCATCGTTTGAATGTGATTGGTAACATTCAAAGTTACTTATCTTTTTCTCATAACCTTATTTATTTATTATATATTTTATTTATTTATTTTATTTATTTATTTATTTTTATTTTTCACAGACACATGACATAACTTCATTAACATATAAAATATTACACTTAAAAACAAAACTAAAAATCAATCTTTATATAATGAAATTACCATAACTTATAAAACAATGAAATTAAGATTTCTTACAAAATAATGAATTTACAATAATTATAAAATAATATTAGCATAGCTTATTATATAATATTAACATAACATTCAATTATATATTCAAAACTAAATTAAAATACTGTGGAAAACATACACGCACACAGAAAGGCAATAAAATACCCTTAAATGTGTGCGGGAGTTATCTTAAATATTAATTATTACTATTCATTCATGCATACATTCATACATCCAGACACATAAACAGACGGACGGACTATGATTTTATAAAAAAAAAAAACAAGTTTTTGACTCTACATTAAAATACATTTCCTTGGCCTATACATACTAAATCATATATTTAGGTTCAGTCACACTATATAGTCAGACCTTGCACCTCTGTTTCATCATTGAAGAGATATAAACATATTTTCCAAAGCCTCAGGAGAAAGAGAAAATAACCAGTGTCTAAATTTGTCTAAATAAGCCCTCATATCGGACATATTCCTTAAATATAAAGGCAATATGTTAAAGAATTTTGGCCCAAGAAAGAAGAAGGTTCTTTGAATAAACGTTTTATTACATTTGGTTAACTTTACAAATCCCTTGCTTACCTGCCTTGTGGGTACACCGTGATTTATCCGAGCCCCTTCATTGCCACTTACCCTATAAAATAGTTCTAACACTTTAAAAACATATAGATACCGAAGAGGAAGAATTCTTTTTGCAATAAAGCATGGGAAGGAACTTTGAAGCCGTCCTTTTTTGCACATCAATCTAGCGAATGTTTTTTGGAGCCTAATCAATGGAGTTAAGTGTGAATTATAAGTACCCCCCCCCCCCCAAATAGATAAACCATATGCCAACTTAGAATGAACAAATGCAAAGTAAACCTGCCGCTGCACTCGTACAGGCAGATATGCTTTTATAAATGAAAACTTTCTTAAAAACATAAACACATATTTTTTTAAACTGGATATATGATCTCGAAACGATAGTTTTTCATCCAATTGCAAGCCAAGATATTTAGTGCATTTACTTTGAGTAACTTCACTACCAATCACAAAACTGGCTACGGCAGTCAACACTATGATATTTAAGCGGCACCAGGAAATGAAAGGAATTAGAAATGGAAAAGTTAATAAACATTGTTTTAGCTACATTTAAAGAAAGTCTATTGTATCCAAACCAGAGGCTCAAGAAATAAAGATCCTGTTGAATTTTTATTTGCAACTGATTTGCATCCGAATGTGCGTAGGCCAGAACCGTGTCATCAGCAAATGCTGTCATAATGCGTTGAGGACATAGACTCAAACACACATTCATACAACCTTGTACATGCAAGCAGGTACACGCACATCAACGCATCACGTAGAGCACGTCTGACCCTCTTGCCTTCTAACTGATAACTCAACTGATAACTGATATATGTTATTACTATTTTATTGTATTTTTTATTTATCGCTATTGCTAACTAGTTTCAATGGTGAGTCAGAATTAAATGTTGAATTTTCGTATTTTTGTTTGATTTTTGGTATCTCAAATTATTTAATTAATTTATGAGTATTATACAAATTCTATCCGGTTTCCAGGCAATGATAACTCTTGGGGGGTTTCGCTTTAAAATAAATAAATATTTGAACCTGTACAATTAGCCCATTATAAAATTTTTCTGCTTTTGTAGAGTACTCCTTACTGCCATGATGACAGATAATGGATAAGTTTAATTTCTGCTTAATGATTACGTGCAATTTAAAACTATTGTAAAAGATAATGTAATTATGTACCTTTATTAGGTAACTAAGCTCAGGCGAGGCAACAAATAAATGTTTCAGTTGTAATAAAAATACAAACAAAAAGTTTTTTTTAAATTTAAATTGAATCATATTTTTTTTTTGTAATCTTGGATTTCATAAAATAAAGAAGACATTAGTTGTAGAATTAAATAAGTAATGTCTTTTATTACATTAAAATAAATATAATATGTGTAAACTCTTATAAATATTTAGTATCACAAATAACATTTATCACAAATTGACATAGAACATTGAGCTTTATATTGTGTCTTTGAATGAGATGACGGGAGCTGAGCGATGGCCTCGGGTTCTGTTGGGTGCCGCCCCGCCATTGTACGAGAGTGCTTCCTGCAACCAAACAATTATCAAATAACATTTATATAAACTTTTTACATCCTAGAATATCTTAGAATAAAAAAAAGTTTTCTGGTGACCATGATCGGTGCTCATTTACTACTCCCGACCTTATATCTCACCATAAATGTCACTGCAATTGCTCATCTTTCCTATGGATAATAAGTAAAACAGTGAATCTACATTAAAATATTAATCGTAAAGTTTTTGTAATACTATAACAAAATATATCAATTTATTTTAGAATAATCAAAATATGAAGTCAAGAATAACTTATAAATGCTACAAACATTATCTACTAAATCTCATGTTCTGCTATACAAATATTAAAATAATGGGGAGGCATGCGAAAGGTTTTATTGAACGTAACTTCAGGCATGTACAATATATTTTGAAAATGGAATATTTTTTATATTTTTTTATATTTTTATTTTCCTAAACTTCTTTAACAAAATTATTTTCCGTGTTTTTATCTGGTATTCATTCAAATTGTTCTTGGAACACCGGTAACTTGTAAAAACGTGAATGGTAAAATTGTAACTTGAACTACAATAAAATTGCGAAATAGAATCTTGTCGTAGTTTAAAGGTTATATTAGTGCAAGGTAGTAAACAGAATTGTATCTATGGTATAGCAAACCTGACTGTGGTGCTTGGCGTAGGACCGGACTGCTCTCAGGTGGAGTTGGTGGAGTAACCTGGCCGCCGTAGCGTTCCCAGCTTCCGGTAACAGCTCCGTACCTGTTGGCCGACGCAGTAAATCTGGAGTTTCACTTAACCCTTCACAATGTAATACAGACACAAATCAATGGAGCTATATTCATACAGTTAAGTAATGTTGCAACCCTTTTAGGACTTTGCTGGAACCAATTTTAATAAACGAATGAATGCATTATATAATACGAAGAAATATAAATAAATATTGGTGTGTTATTTTGTGACTCAGATCCAATCGAAAAAAAAATAAATATTGCTCTAACCCTTACTTGTTTTCTTTTAAAACTTACATGTTACACACTAGATGTTTTTTTTTCAAAGAATCTTTGTTACCTAATAATTAAATGTTTATTATAATTAAATATATTACAAAAAACCTAAATCTGGGTTAGTGACATAAAATGTTAAGTTTTAAGAAAAACACGTTTGTGAGCAAAATATTGTGATTGTTATAGAAAAGTTATTATTGATCTTGTTAATGATCTGTAAAGATCAAAATCGGTCTTGATACAATAAATAGTGTGTGTATTAAATAGAATTTGTTTTTATTTAACAGCCTTATTGTATTATATTATTAAATTTGTAACAAAATTAGCCTTAAGTTTTTACAGCAGTTATATTTGTTATGCAGTGAAAATGTAATAAACTTTTCTAAAATATTTTGGTCCATGAATAATGTGTGTAATACAAATTTAAGTTAATACACGCAGGAAATACATTTTCCGGATAAAATCAAGTTCTCTTCTGTTATCGTTAGTACTGTCTGCTGTGTAAATCGAGCCACAAGAGTAGACACATCTAACCATATTTGTTTACACGGGGTGTTTCAAAAAGAATCATCAGATTTCAAAAAATCATAGCTATTCAGCTATGAATCCGATGTGATCGAACAATGTACTGTTAGAAGGAGGAAACTCCGATGTTTCATATGGTTTCCGCTAGGTCGCAGCAGCGCGCTTCTGTCAACGCCCAGCACAGTAATTGTCAAAATGGAGTCCGCACAACAAAAAATGTTTTGTGTTCTACGTTTTGCTAGGTGCAAGTCT
Organism: Philaenus spumarius; assembly: GCA_018207615.1. Taxonomy (NCBI): domain Eukaryota; kingdom Metazoa; phylum Arthropoda; class Insecta; order Hemiptera; family Aphrophoridae; genus Philaenus; species Philaenus spumarius. Next base: position 81,583 of record JAGFPH010004341.1, on the reverse strand, counting down.
GATTTTAGTGCAACATAAGGTGTCGATCCTCCTACTGCCCAGAGCATAAGAAGACGGTATAAGCAATTTAGTGATACAGGTTGTCCCCGTGTGTCCAATGAAGATGTCGAAAGCATCCACAAGAGTTTTGCCCGTAGCCCGCAAAAATCAACTCGCCGTGCTAGTAGTTCCTTCAACTATTCCTTCAACATCTGTCTGGCGTGTTTTGCACCGACGTTTGCGTATGAAATTACATTAGGAAGGATACAATTACTGCAAGCTTTACAAACAAGGTGACAAACAACGACGTGTTGAGTTTTGTGAGTTTATCCTCAGCAAGAAGGTAGACGGTGATGGATTGGAAAATGGAAATGGAGATATAGTATCACTCATTGTTTTTAGTGACGAGACAACTTTCCATTTGAATGGAAAGGTTAATATGAGAATATGGGGCACAGAGCAACCACATGAAATTGTACAGCATGAGAGAGAATCTCCAAAAGTTTATGTTTTTGTGCTATCTCTCGGAATAAGGTCCCTTTTTCTTTGCAGAGAACACTGTTACGGGAATAACATATCTTGATATGTTGGAAAACTATCTCTTCCCTCAATTGGAATCAGATACACACAAGTTCATATACCAGCAGGATGGTGACTGGAACCTTCTGGTTCGAGAGTTTTTAAATCATAGGCTTCCTGAAAGATAAATCGGTCGTACTGGACATAACGACTCCGCGCTACATCACTGACCTCCAAGGTCACGGACCTTACATTTTGAGATTTTTTTGTAGGGTTTTGTAAAAGATACTGTTTATGTCCCTCCTCTACCAACGAATGGTTGAACTGAAGAACCGCATTACCTCAGCCGTAGAGACAATCACTCAAGACACGCTTTCAAAGGTTTGGGATGAATTTGAATACCGCATAGACATATGGCCGAGGTCAAATCATTGGCATCACAAAAATTGTAATTATCGTTTTCTTGTTCATCTTCAGATATTTGTTTTCTATTTCTTTAGACTTCAATTTTTATTTCAAACAGTTTGAATTGGATTTTTGCTTGTGTTTGTTTGAGATAGATTTCTGTAACTTTTAGGATAACGTGTTGGTCAACTACTCTATCTTTCGACGTAAAAAAAGAATTGCTTCGTTTTGAGTTGTGACTATTTTAAAATGGGAACACCCATTATATGACATCATGTTAAAGGTGTCTTCAAAACAAAGAACAATGGCGTAAATGAAAAGTTTCTACAATACCTGTATCCAAAATGGCGGACAATTAATTTTTTTTTTTAAGATCTTTGAATTTAGTTCTGTTAAATTAGATTAAGCACATGGTGCAAATGGAAAACCAATTTTGTTTTAACTTGGCACATTACTAATTTTGCAAGACACCTCAGTCCTTAAAACAACAAAGTAGAAAACCAGTTATTTAATCAAATACTCACATTGCTCAGGTTTGCAGGTTTTCTGCACACGACAGTGACCGATGAAGTTAATATGTGTTTGTGTTGTATTAGTATTCCTTTGTTAGATCAATTAGCAATAGTAATTTAACAAGAATGTTAATTCAGAATAATTTAACACAAAAGAAAGATTAATAATAATAATGCTATATTTAGAACCCAAAGTTTACAAAAATCTTAAGCATGCAGCATTTAATTTCACTGGTCATTTTGACCGTCAGCCAGGTTGGTAACATCTACAATTATTTTGTACATTTAACTAATTTCTTATTTTTACAACGGTCCCATCATCGACCACATAAGACCAATAGATGGAGCATGCCTATAAAGCTAACACTATAGCGGGTGAAGCCAGGTCGGCCATCTTGTCTGGGTCAGAAAGACATAAACGGCGCTCTCAACTTTGAATTATGCCAATGCTCTCGTTTCACTCAACCTGTGATTTAACATACTTATAGTAAAGTTAAAATTTTGAAACTTCGCAAGTGTAAAGTTGACAAGTTGTGGGTGCTAATGAAAGGAATTAAAAATCAAATAACACTACTTTAGCCTTTTTAACACAAAAATAACTTAACTTTTTATATACATTTTTAATCATGACGTAAAAAAGTTCGATTGCTACTACTTTTTTTTATTTTTTGGTCAGGTACGTTAAAAACGGTAGAAATTGTAGCCTTAGAACTGAATTTTACTAATCCTAATTTTTTTATTTGCTCCTTTAGTTTCGTAGATAACTCAGTTAAAGTTAAAAAGTTTTGCCGCGGCGGCAAGAGCGTTCCGCCCATCGACCTGCAAGTGTTGGTATGGCAAATTCGTTGTAGATACTGCATGTATATTTGTATTAACAACTACTGTAATGACTTTTTTGTGATAACTAGTATATTACTAATACTATATCAATAAACAAAGTTTAGTTTTTGTTAATGTCTGGTACTTTAACGGGAAAGGTTTCATTCCTGAAATACCGTTTAATATTTTATGGCGTCTCAATTAATTTATTTTATTTTAGATATTGTCTTAAATTTTTAATTAGTGGACTAGAAATATTGATTCTACTGAAAAACATTAATTAAGCCTGGCATTATTGAATACAAATTGTTAAGTATCTATTGACATAATATTAAAATTAAGTGGGTAGAAATCCGAAAATACTTTGAAAATAAAATCTTTTCTTACGTTACCTGAAATTGTCGTATGTTATATTGAAAAAGTATAGGACATAAAGACAATGAAAAAATATGTTTTAAAAGTTTATTTTTACAATGTAAAGTAGTAAAAGTTGAAAATCATAGTATGTGAACACTATTCGAGCAAAGAATATAATATTGGATAGAATCAAATCACATAGTTGTATATAGCCTAATAAATAACATGAAAAGATTTTAATTTTCTTTGTGTTCAAAATTTGATAATACAGTTCTTTTTATTGGTGATTACAATGAAGTTTGAAAGTGAAACATAGGCTACTAATATACAAATATTTATACTATTTTTAAGGTTCGAAATATAATGATAATCGTACAGAAGTGCTACTATTATTAGTGAATACAAACAAGTTTGATTGCAGAATATGGATTACAAACATTAAATAATTTGTACAATTCTATTTCACAAACATGTTCACTGGCCCATAAATGTAATTGCTTTTGAAAGGTGATTCCTTAAGGGGATCCGCCACTATCTATAACTTTTTATTGTTTCTTTGCCAATTTTGATTTTGAGCATTATAATATGTTAACAGGGCACTAATTAGAGGATTTATACTGAAAAATAAAACAATATTTTTTTTATTATTATTTGGTTTTTAAACTTTTTTTAAAGCGTTTTTGTATACTCATATTTGTTTGAATAACTTTTTTATTTATCAAGGTATTTCGAAAAACTAAATTTCATATGACTTCTAACATTATAAAGAAACTTTCTGTGCATGGAAACTATGGTAGCTTAGATAACTGTAAACTGGTATCAATTTATTTCGCAAAGGGAAAAATAAATACAAAAATTTATTATTCTTATATATAAGACATTGAATATTTTGAGCAGACATGCTTGTATTGTATTGTCTATGCACACAAAGTTTCAGACTACTATCAAGGTGAACTGGTAAAAAAATCATATTTCTAGGTGCATTACTTACATATTTATTCAAATTTTACTGACGTAACTAGACAATAAAATCAATTCCGAGA
>JAGFPH010004341.1:63149-77849 GCA_018207615.1 Philaenus spumarius | reverse complement strand
TGTCGGTTTAGGAACCCTATGTCAGTTTTGGCGCACTTCCTCTACTTAAATAACTAAAACTTAACAATTTATTTACAGTTCCATATCATATTCCAATATTAGAAATAATTAAAACAAACGATGTAAAAGCGCCGTGATAGTGATCTCAACCCTTGTACCAACACTTCCCACACTGTCCAACGGTCATTTTTTGTATGTCCTTTCTCGCCGCGAGGTTTAATTTGTTTCATCTCATTTTGTAATTCAAGTAAAGATAAGTCAAATACTTTTATGAAAGAATAATTTACAAGTATACAGTTCAATTCTTTGATTTATCCTCTACACTTTCTTAATAATATGTCATTTTTGGGCAAATTATATATTCCTAAATTACTATTCAAAACCGGCCTGGTTTTGTTAGCAGTCTTGTATTAGGAACGTAAAAACTTGTGTTTTCTAAATGAGAAATTTGAAATTGATAAATATTTTCATTATGTTCTATTTAGTACTAAATTACGAAACTTTTTTACATTTAATTTTACTACTTTTTATGTAGGCCTAAAGTTGAACTTTTTCCTTTCGTTACTGAACATGCCTGTTTCTTGAGCTAATAACTTTGTTAATTTTACTTCAATCATTTTTTACTAGCATATATGAGTTCTTTGAACCTTTATCTACAAAAAAGCTATGGAACACTCTTGAATTGGTTTAGAATAAACGTATAAAAACATGGTTGAAATACAAAAACTTGGACGATTTTTAACAAATTTGAAGTTTACTTCCAATTTGTGAGCTTACCGTTAGAGATACGGAAAAAATTAAGAATACAATTTTGTTGAAAATCAAATTTGATACCCGCAAAACGTTATTAGATTTAAAATTCGACTTACGGTTAAGCCACAAACTGGCTTTGGAAAAAAGCTTAGGGGAGAATGGGGGAATGCCGGTACGTTAAGCAATTCCCCTCACAAAATGCCATTCAACGAAGGCAAACATATTATTTATATCTTCCTTTATAGATTAGAATGTCTAGTTTACACCATAAATATCTTACATGTCTAACACTTAAATACAAAATATAAAAAAATAACAACTATGTCTATTACATCTACCGGTATTGCCCGACCCTTGGGGTAATGACAGTAGAGTATTTGGCCATGTATTTTATATGGATAAAATGTTTTATATAAAAATGTTATATTGAATAGCTATTTGACTCCCTATTTTAGAGGATGTAATAAATAATAAACAATTTTGTTATAAAAACACTCAATTCTCTTTATTTATAAGAAATACTATAACAATATTAGGAACATAAGTTGAATAAATGTCAGTCTTAACAATCAGACTTTGCGTGTATTAATTGCATTTGAAGAGTAATGGAAAAATATATTTTAGAATCTAAGATATTAAATGATATTTTTTTATGATATTACATGATAAAAAATCTTAATCTACTAAGTGGGACAGTCATATTAGCCCTTAATGCACTTGTCACATAGGAATGCCTCTGGTGAATCCGCTGCACTACACAACGAATGCACCCAAATGCCACAGCCTGTACATCGGTACCATATTTCTCCATCTTGACCAAACTCACCACATACAAAGCATGTGTTTTCATTTTCAGTTCCTGGTAAATCATCCATTTCATCATCGTCACAAAGAATTCTTTCGTCAATAGGCCCATTTGCATCTTCATCGTCGGAGTCTGAGAAGTCTTTCTTAATCTTCTTGTTTTTATTTTTCTTAGGCTTGAAGTTCTTTTTTGAACCGCCTTCTCTTTTTTAATAGACTTTGTAGGCATTGGTAAATCTAACTGACGAAAAAGATCTTTTGTTCGTTTCTTTAGTTCTGCATTTTCTTTTTTTAATTCCTTGTTCTTCCTTTTTTCTGCTGCAATTTCTAACTCTTTCTTTTTAGGTGTTGACGTCAAAATCGACGATTTTTGCTTTTCCCTTGGTTTGAATTTTGCAGGAGCAGAAGACGTTGATGGAAGGTGGATTAGGTCCTCAAATGTGACATTCAAAACTTGGTCACTGACCTCTGGCTGTGAGGATTGGTGCTCAGCACTGCTCAGTGCCACTGAAGCTGCTCCCCTGGTCTCTATTTCCACCTCGTCATTTTCAACAACTGGAAGAGTCAGGTTTGGTCCATCTAAAAGTGCATCTGCAGCGCAATAGTCAACATCAGAAAAAATATTTGGGTTTAAAGGGTGAATACCAGTTACTTTAAAACCCGACACAGCAACTCCAACGGTTGCCACTCTTGAATATGCATGGTTAAAAAGACCTGCTAATTCATACGGGGTAATTCTTACCAGCCTCTCGGATTTCATGTACCGGTCACACTCTGCTTTAAATGCCCCTTTAAGGGGTGAATAAAACGTAACGTCGAGAGGCTGAAGTCGGTGGGAGCAGTGCGGAGGTAATGACACTATGGTGACTCCATTGGCCTTACATATATCATAAGCCTCTAGAGTTGTACGGCTGTTGTGATTGTCTAATATTAATAGTGTTGGATTATCCACAGTCGATTTTGTATGCTGTACAAAATGTTTAAGCCAGGTTGCAAATAGGCCTTCGTTTGTCCAGCCCTTAGGGGAACATTCATATATGGCACATGGTGGACCATCCTTTTTCAGCAAGGGACTCATCCTTTTGCGCGGATAAATAAACATGGGGGGTACAAAATTTCCCGCCGCACTCATCGCACACATTACCGTAACAAGTTTACCCCGCTCCCAACTCGTAACAGATCCTACTCTTTTTTTCCCTTTTGTAGCCAAAATGGTACCAGGTTCTTGAACGGTAGTTATTCCGGTCTCGTCTGCATTGTATATGCGATCTGCTGAATATATAGTTTTCCCATAAACCTGTTCTAAATTATCAAAAAATAATTTTACATTTTCACGGCTAAAAGCAGTAGCTCTGTTGATACTCGTGGCTTCGGGTTTTCTGGTAGCCACAGAGGGATTCCGTTTCAAGAAATTATATAGCCAGTCTCGGCCTGCCAAACGCTCATTTTGTGGGAATCTGTGAGGTATATTATTTTTCTCCGCGAACTCGTAAGCCACTCGCCTTACTTCATGAGTTGACAATCCGTAGAAAATATTAGACAAATATTTGATTCTGGTAGCTAGAGCCTCCTCTTGTTCCAAGGAAAAGGTGCTGTTGCGCCCTAACATAGGTTTTGTCTGTTTAGACTTCTGTTTACGCTCTTGAAGAGTGCTGAATGGAATTTGAAATAGTTTGCTAGCTGCATTTATTGATGATCCATTTTCTATTGCTTTCAAAGCTTCTTTTAGGGTTTCTTCCCCCCAGCTCCCCCTGGTAGTCTTACGTTTATAGTTTCTTGGCATCTGCAACAGAGCCATAAAATGTATTAGCCTATGACTAACGTAAAAAATATATTATTTGGCTTATTATAGTTTTACCGTCTGTTTAGGGGAGCGCCGGTAAGCTACTACAATTACCCCATCGTGATCTACCGGGATTACCCAAAAGGTCTGGTTAACGAAAACTAACCTAAAGGCCCTGACAGAAGTTTTAAAACTATACGAATACTACATTAAATTGAAGCTAACAAAATATACCACATGGTATTTGTAACAATAATTGAATTTAAAAGCAAATGGTACTTACAATGAGTTGAAAACAGGCAAAAATTATAATAAACACATCCTGAAAATTCAGAGCGTCGTCAAACCAAAACTATTGACTCGGTAATGGCGGCGTTTGCAATTTTAGTTCACCAGAACGCCACTATATCGCAGCACCCATCAGACATTGAAAGAATATTGTCAGAATGGCAATACACAACCTACCGGGGCTACCTGACTACCGGGATTCCCCCATTCTCCCCTATACTGAGAGAAACGGTCCGGCCGCCATTTTCATTTTATTTAAAGGGTGAAAAATGGAAAAAACCGTATACATATACATGGCTCGGCCTAGGAATAAGGAACATTCATGCAAAAAATCATCAAAATCGGTCAAGGCGTTTTGGCTGTAATCGTGAGATAGACAGACAAACGAAATACCGAATGGTCGAGCTAAAACGGAGATCTCGCTTCGCTCGGTCAACTAGTAATCCCCGAAAAGTCACAAGCAGATTAATTAGATACACATCAGAAATACACCATTTAAAAACAAAACACCTAACTATGCGGACGGGGATATTATTTAAATCAGAAAATGTGTACAATTATAAAGATTAAAAATTGTAATGCTTTTTGTAATTTTTTTGTATTTATATACGTTATCATATATTTAAAGAAAGATACAAATATTACCTTTTAATTGACTTTAATTTCATGTTGATAGATCAAATGATTTATAAGTTATTAATATTGTAGTGAAGAAATTAATAATCGAATATGTTTATATGTTATACGAAGATGTACGAATGTTTCTGAAGTTAAACGAATAGGTATCTCTTCTTTAAATTTGTATACACGAATATATTGATGATAAAAAGTTGTATTTGTATACAGTTTATAACGTCAAAAGCAAATCTTATAACGTATTATGGCGTACGTAGTTTTATAACTCATATTAAAAAAAATCAACTTCACAAGAAGTTATAACGTTTGAAGTTGTAAACGTACCCCAAATTATAATCTACGCCGGGTTTTGTTTAAGTATTACAACTGATGGGTGAACTCAGCTGTTATATTATATGTTACTCACGTACATACGTATGTATGTACCGACTTACGTACACTCGCTCTTATAGGAGTTTATTGATACAAATATACGTTTTTACCCATGATTTAAACCTATACTGTCGGACGTAGTGGTAATATAATAATAACGTATTCATTCATCACTACCTCATGAAGAACTTGACATTTTGAAAGCAATCCACTGAAAGTTGGAACGGAGCATACTGTCGCTTCCTTGACGTTAGCTTGACGACCCGTCTGCATACGTGAAACGAGCAAAACAACAATCGTTCTTTTGCACGCTTGACGAGTATCAAACGCATCTCTCACGCGTAGCATGCTCGATGACCCGCGTGCTGAGTGCCTTAGATTCTTTATGGTTAGCGTTAGTTGCACTCCTTGATAACTGATCTTCCAGCCTTATTGGAGCATGTCCCACTCAATGACCGTTTGGATTCAACGGTATAAGGTTACGTAATTCATATATAGAGTGTTAGGTAAAAACAGTATAAGTCAAAAAACACAATTTTTCAGGAATCGTTTTTTTTTTAACTAAAATTTCAATTTTGTGTTACATTTTTAACTAAATTCATTAGTTTTCTACATTTGTGATATTATTAACAAAATTATGTAATTATAATTTATTTAGAAATTTCATGACTTGTACTATCTTGATCAACAAATCATCTTTACTTATACTATTAGCACCAAGCATATAATACTTCATTTTCGAGAAAGCAATTAGTTACCAATTCAAACATAACAAAAATTTAAACTTAAAACTAATTTTTATGTTAAACTACCATTACTGATACTAAAAATCTAAACACCCAATATAATTGAAAATAAAAAAAACTTTTTAACGTAACATTAGTTTCTGTTCGGTACACAAAATGATTGCAGAAATACTTACAGTATCAGCTTACTTTAATAAAACGAATTACAAAACTTTTAAAAGTACTAATTTAAAATTTAAATAGTAAACATTTATTAAAATACAAGTGTTTATAAAAAACAATATTTTTTTTAAAACATACAGTATATTTTAATTATTAAACTTACTATAGGAAAAAATAGTAACAGGACATATATAGAAATTAAAGAATCATCTGCCAAAACATGATTTGCACTGAGTTTATAATGTGTTTTTATACATCATTTTTATAAATGTTCATAGACTTTTAATAACTGTAAACAATCCAACATTGTCTAGCTATATAGTTTAAAGAAAGGTAAGACAAATATTTTTATGTTATTGTGAAATTAACGTAGTGGCATTTTAGTAATTTTTGAATGTGGTTCAGTGTTATTTGTTGAACTATTATGACTCTTCACAGTGTTCCTCAATATCTGGTAATGTATCTTTCAAGGTTGTGCTACTCTTCAGATCTAAATAAAATTTGCGGAAAACTTCTGGAATAAGTGGGAGGAGGTCCATTAAATCCTTTTTTTTCTCATTAGCAATTGGTAACGAAGACTGGTAACAACACTTTGGTTGAGGAATAACATGCTTTTGTCTTCTGCGATTAAAACTCAAGGTTTTAAAGTGTACTGTTTCACTAAGTGTATTTTTAAATTGAACAATACCATAGTCTTTGCTGTATCGGAACCATTTAGCTTTGAGCCAACTAAATAATTCACCGTCTGTATCTTTCTTACGAAGTTGTAGACTTTGTTTTAATAAATCTGCAAAGTCCATAAAATCAGGATGAGTCAGTTCAGTCACATTGAATTTTATTTTTTTCCCAGCAGAACGGACAAGTTAGTACCAGTCGTGAGGGTGATAAATAGGGATTTCAAGTTTATTTTTTCTTTTCTATTATTCCATGTACAACATCACATTCTAAATGACTATGGCCACTCACCATAAACTTATGATCAATAAGTTCAAGATTTTCATTATCTTGCATAATTTTTAGAATTATAGCAGCTACCGATTTTGCCCACCGCAATATAAGAATATAATATAACATGTTTAACCTCGGGGGGAAGTGACATAATTTCTCTATAAATACAGGTGGAAATTTGATTGGCACCTCTTCCTCCTTCTGCCTCATGCCACAATAGCAGTTTACAGATCCTTGACTAATTTCATTCATTGTTAAATTGTAAGTCCATAATTGGCGCATATAAAATGCTACAGATATATTCAGATAAGGAGTAGGCAGACACTGTTGCAAGTCAAAAGTATAACATCTCATAGATTTGTTTCCTTTGGCATTATCTTTATCTTTTGATTTACTCAAATAAGCTGTATCTGCTGCCTCATGATGGCCATTGATCTCATCTTCAATTCTTTTTACATCTTTGCCATCTTTCGCCGTTTTTTTCTGAATCATCAAAACATCACACTTATGACAAGTGTCAACTTTCATAAATAGATTTTGAAACTGGGTTCTCCGTGTTCTTTTCTCTGTAAAGTCAGTAAAGTAGTTGTAAATTGAAATGTGATGGAAAGTACTTCTTATCACTTTTACGACGTATATAATGAGATTTATATAAAGGAAATGAGGTAATGTGATTTACTACTTCTTGTATTTTGAAATCATTGGTTTTGTGTACAGGTGATTTCTTCCCTCTTCGATCAATTTATGTTGTTCCAGAGGTACTAGCAGACCTATTTTTCAGTACTTGTGTTATAAACATATTTGATTCACATAGTGTGTCAGTAAAGCATTTTCTACAAACTTGTATATTTTCCCCACTTATTTTAAAGTAAAAGTAGTTAGAAAACATACGTTTTTTTTTGTTTTTCTGGTTCGTCAACTCTTTTCCTAGTAGTTTTGGGTTGTTTTGAGTCTATCAGGCCAGCTACATATGCTACTCTGCGATCTGTGGTTCCTAAGGCCCAATACTCATCAAATATAATTTCTTGAATAATTTTATCTTCCTTTCGTTCTTCTAATTTTGTTTTACATTGCATTCTACACATTTTTAGTACTTTTAAAGATCTCGCCTTTTCCACTTTCCCATTAATAGAAACATACTCTTGCCCTTTTTTCAGTTTAATTTTTCTATCGATTCTTTTTTTTTCTACAAAATTTTCCTTCCCCTTTAGAATTTCTTTTTCTTTTTTTAGTTAGATCTTTTTTCCCCTATAGGCATCGTTTCTTTCAGAATGTTTGTACATTTTATTACTTTTGTAACACCAAACATATCGTCATTGCCAAATTCAACTTCATCATTATTATCGTCATCAAGAGACTTATTACTAGTATGGTTATTATTTGATGAAGTAGCAAGCCCATCAATAACAGGTGACATGAAAGCCTTAGATTTTGTAAATAAACATGAATTGCTCTTACTGGAAGTATTATAACTTTCATAGACATAATCAGGATCATTGTCGGTATCATCAAAGCTACTTTCAAAACGTAATAAACCATTTTCAATATTACCTACAAATGATGATGTTAACTCCTGAAATGTATCATTATTAACACTGCCACGGGAACTTTCCTTATCGGACATTACTGAATCGTATTTAGTGTAATCCAAAGGCGATAATGGTATTAATACTTGAAATTGTTTAACATTGGAAATCTCTTGAATATCCTCATCAGTCATCGTATCACTCAGATTGATTTCACTTCCATTTTCTGGTCGAATGGTATTCAGCTGATCGTTATCGGTAAGTAATGCATTACCTGAAACAAAAGTAAAAGAAATATAAATAAAAAGATATTAACACTGAAAATTCAACAATACCAAATTAAAATTTAATATAGGCCTACTATAGCCCGTCTCAGGTTAACTTGAGGCAAGTACTGATTATAAAAATGACTTCTTCATTTAGGCCTATTTGTAATTACATATTATTATTTTTGCAGTAAACTTATAATAAGCAAATTTCAAATCATGAAAATAACACCACTCTAAGTAATGCAATGAACTATGACACAACATTTTTACCTTATTTTATAGAATTTTAAATCAAGAGTAGGCCTATTAACAATTTTATAAACAAGAACTGTTGACTTAAAGCAATTACAGACCATTTTTAATATATGTTTTTTTTCCTCCTTAAGAAAGTGTTCAATATTTATTATTATAGGTACATAGGCTATACTAAAGAGTATTTTTTACTAAACATATCTTTGAGTAATATCCAAATAACATATTTCACTAAACTTGTAATACAAATGATAATTGCTGTGACTAAATTGTCAAGATAACAGATCATTTAGAAAAATTAACATTACAATCTTAAAATCTTGTAACCTAATTTAAAAATAGTTTATATTTTTAGGCCTAATCAAATACTTAGGTCTAAACACTATTTAGGTGGTTGTCTTTATACTGTTTGTTAAATTAAATCATTGTTTGATTAGTATACATTATTTTATTAATTTAGGCTATAAGGCCCACTTATGAATTTAATAAGTTAAGAAAATAGGCTAGTATGAACTGCTCATTCTAATAGAATAACATAACCTCAAAATTATTTGATTGATTCCATCTTAATAAACAATCTTATTATTAAAGTACACCTTAATCAAAGGAATACAGTGATTTGTCAGTACAGCAACAATACAATTTGTAGATAAAATAAAAAGTTTGTATTCAGCTCTAAATTAAAAATATTATTTTATTTTGAACACTTACCTCCATTACTTTCATTTGGTGAATTAATTTGATTAACCATTTGCATAATTCTTTGTGTCCTAGAAAGCGGCTTTTTTATTTCTATCTGTTTATCCATTTCAATGTAGGCAACTAAATAATTAATTAAAAGAAACTTCAGGCTGTAAACTCAATTAATACTTTTTTGTTTTAAAGCTATAGAAACTTACTGTTAGTAAAGAATAAAGACCTATGCTAACTTGATCAGTGTTAGCAATTAGTAATGGTCATTGTAGTATAAGTCAGCTTAAAATGAAACTAGTGGACATGGCAATGCTTCGCTATTGCTTGATTTACCTAACCTAAAATTATATTCAGTTTTTGATCCAAATCAGTTGTTGATCAAAATCAGCTGTTGATCAAAATCAGCTGTTTTAAGCTTTTCATACGAACAGCTGTTTTTTGTGTCCCTGATAAAATCAAAAGAAATCTTTCTTCTTCTTCCTTAAGATTGACCTTCCATAAGATTAACGTGGCAACTTTGAGGGCCACTGGGGCGAAGCCCTTAACATACATTGAGCTCATTTTAAGGGAAGCACAACTTCAGAGTGAGCTCTGTAAAATGACACCAAAAACATCAAAATCAGTTAAAAACTCTAGGAGGAGTTCTACTCACAAAATAACCCCTAGCAAATTAATTATAGATAGATAGATAAGTGAGTTGTTCGCTTTGGTACTAGTAGTATACCTTGACTTATACTTGTTGGGCTAAAATTGTTATTTGCTAAATGTTTGGTCAATATGGTTAATAAATACAGTTAAACTCTTTTGACCAAATACAATTTAAAAAAAAATACCTATACTAAAAGCCATTAGTTTATTTCCTGTTGAAACCCATCACTGACTTATACTAATTAGACCACAAAAAAGAGGATTTTTTTCTCTATAAGATAGATGAGTTAATCTAAAATGACCAATTTTTGACTTATACTGTTTTTACCTAACACTCTAGCTAAAATGTGGAGCCATTTAATGTACTCCAAATTTTAGCTCAATATTTTTTCTATTTCCAAAAATATTAAGTGTTTAGTAAAAAAACACACAAAATGGCGGATAATTCGAGAACCAAGCATTTACTTGTGTTTATTGAAAATTCTTTTCTTATGTTTACCTAAAGAAAAGCCTGGTGAAGTTTTCGACTGTATGTTCTAGACACTCTGGTATGGAAGCCTAAATATCTGTTTCCTGGGAACGAATGAAGTTTTATTTTTTCCAACTCAGGTGAGTCTGAGTACGAACGAAAGTTTTTATGATAAAATAAGACACACCTTACTGATTTCCCGCAATTTTGTAAATGAATACCTGTATGGTTATTTTTTGTGGTTGAATATCAAATGTTAATGGAGATTGAACCAGTGTAATGATTAGTCGATCATTATGACACGATTCATTAATCTAAAACTCCCAGCAGCCTCGTCGCGTCATATTCCTGTCAGTGACTATTTTTACTGTAATATTTTCGTTATGTCATGAAGCTCTTTAAATAATTAATAACAGTACCATTAGGCTAGCTCCACGTGCTGATGGTTAGAGGATGTTGATCATTAATCATGTTGGTTCTCTTTTTGTTTTTTATTCACTGCTTCACAAGTTTATTTTTGCAATACGTTTCTTTTTACACATAAACGTCAATCATTTGTTTATTAGGCTTTCTGACTTAACGATTGAACTGTTGGGTTGATTCCAACGAAATTCCCTATTTATTCCATAATTATTTATTTAAGTTGGTGTGTAGGCCAGTGTATTTATAGTCACAGTCAATGAGGTGTGAAGCAAAATTTGATTTCAAGTGTGGTTTCGGCAAGTGTTCTTTAAATTATTTATCAAACGAACGGCCCGTCTGTCCAATATAATATTTGTGGCAATCGTCACAAACCAATTTGTAGGCACCAGTTTTATCGCTTATGTCCATGTTCTTGCCTCTAACAGTGTTGTTTACCTTTTTAAGCAATTTATTATTAGTTAAGAAGCTTACGATAACGTTACTTTTGGCCAATTCATTTCGCAACGTATGGTTGATGAAGTTGCCATAAACTGTGGACACAAACATTTTCTTTTCTTTCTTGGGCAATGTGCGGGTAACGTGATTTTCCTTGTTCCTTTGTCTCTTTATTAATCTGGCGATGATTAAGCTGTTGCAACCGTTGGAATTTCCTGACTTTAGTCGTTTGCGGAAAGGGGGAATGCAAGAAGACTGTGGTACCCCGCCGTTTTCTGTTGTATGGGGGAAATGAGAGATGTTATGAATGGTTTGATCGGTGGTGGTCGTTTTCTTGTATATTTTGAAAGCAAGATGGTCGGAGTTTTTGGAAATTGTTTACTTCTGTTTATAAGTTGAATAATTCATTATAATAATTATTGTAATTTTGGGTGCAATCTGTTGAAATAATTATTAAGGAGTGCCAACTGTTTTGTGGTGCCATTAAATAGCACAATAATGTCATCAACATAACGGTGGTAAAATATGATCCTGTTATGGAATTTGTTAGCTGGGGAACATATGTGTGTGTTCTCCATATGATTTAAGAACACTTCCGCCAGTATACAAGAAAGGGATGAACCCATCGCGAGTCCACCTTTCTTGTCCAGAAAACTAGATATAAAAAAAAAGTACAAAGTAAATAACGTTTAGACTATTTTAAGAACAATATCGTTTTTAATAATTGAGTAATAAATAACGATGATAACTGAAATTTAGTGGTTGAATGTACGGCTATTCGGGTTCTGAATGTGGTCATTATATCCTTAACAGTTTCTGAGATGTTAACGTATTTATAAAAATCACATACAGACAGAAAACAGATCTAAATATGACACATGTTATATTATTTGCTTATTTTTGTCTGACAAATAATCCCGTAGAGTTTTGGACAGTCGAAGCTGTACACCCTGTACTTTGTGAAACCAATAAGGTGAGTGTTTTCCTTAAGCCCTGCACACACCAGAGCGATACTTTATCGCTGGAGCGACGCGATATAATTCCTAGAATTTTATCTGCGATACTTGGGCGATAATATCGCAGCGGAAACAGGTGCTTCCACACCAGAGCGGGAAAAGAGACGCGCGGAAAAGCCAATACACCTCAGGGGAGCGTAGGGTGCGGTGATCGTGTGACTCTCTAGACGTAAAAGTGTTGTGTTATAGTTAGTGTTTGTACATACTGTACTGTGTGTTTACTTACCATGACATCGTCTGATGAAGAAGAAGCGTTGCTGTTACTAGCCGTGCTAGAAGATGAAAGAGCAAGGAAAATGTGGGTACACGACATAAATAAAGAACGGCTGCAATTTGGCGAGTACCATATGATCATGCCCCAGTTAAGAAAAGATGAAAAAAGATTCTACATATATTTTAGAATGAATCAGGAATGTTTTGACGATTTGCTGAGTTTGATTGCTGACATTATTGAAAAGGAAAGTACCAAAGAGTTAAGAGGAAAGTACCTATTTGACTTTGGAATTGAAATACAAGGGCAGACGTCCCCACGGTAGACGGCGTCACTACTTCCTGTAGCTCAAGCTGCTTCTTCCTCACTGTACCAAACAACCTTACCAACACTTACCACGTGGTGGTACTAAACAATAAAATGGCTAAAATTATATGCACACGAAACATAATTACGTAGGCTTGGGTCATTAAATATTATGCAGTACCTATCCTGGAAGAAAGGTTTGGTCCTAGCTAGCAAAGTGCTTCTTGGGACCAGCAAAACTTTTCATACTTACCAGAAGTATTCAGTGTCTTTCCGATGTTCTCCCAGATCTTGTCTTTCTTCCGTATGTTCTTATAATCCTTGTGATTTAAATCATAGAGCACCGGGTATGTATAAACAACTTCAAGTAAGTGTTCGGTGATACACGACATGTTGTTGTTACACGTGCACAGGACAGACAAAACTGAGTAGTTCAATGGTTTGGCCGCGTGGTATCGCTGCGATAAAGCGCTGCGAACAGTGCATGCAGCGTTACTGCGATAATATCGCTACAGTATCGCATTCGTCTCGGTATCGCGTATCGCAGTTCGCTCTGGTGTGTGCGGCTCCATAAGCCACCATGGTATCGCACGGACCACTGGTATCGCAAGAGAATTTCCAAGAAAAAGTATCGCGCCCGCTCTGGTATCGCACGGAGTATCGCTCTGGTGTGTGCAGGGCTTTATACACTTCATTGTTGAAACCCATTTTGCTGATAAATACGATTTTCTGAACATTCATTGTTTATTTCAATAACGACGTTTAAAAAATAAAGGCTATTAACAAATGATTCATTACACACGAATGTGCTTACAACATTTAAGCCTAAATCTGATGTCCATAAAATGTATGTTTTTTCTCATTTGCATTGAATTCCAATTTATGTTGTTATAATTGTTAACTTTGAAGAAACGTGAATTTATAATGTTTTCTAAAGCTGGCTAATGCGTTAAATTAAAATATTTAATTTTCTTTTAGAATCCATTTTCTAAATCAATTTCCAGCAACCATTTCAAAAGAGACTTTAACCGAACAAATTTGTATTTCTTGTTTATAGTGTTTTCTCTACACACTGGTAACAGTAAGTAAAGCATTTATTTATATTTTAACTTGTAAATTAATAATACATTAACTAACTATTTTAGTATTTAATATATTTCATAAAACACCAAATGAAATTACAATATTTTTGATAAATGAATTGGAAATTTATTGCATGGTTATTTTTGCAATGGATTATATTAGAAGTTATTTTTGGTTAGTAAAGCACGTTAGTCTAACTGAAGTTAAAAACAGGTGTCTAATCAGCTGATATTTGTACTACTTATTACTCCTTGTTCAATTAAATGAATTGTTGTTGTGAAAAAACTTTGTAGAGAGACATATTTTCTCGGTGACTTTATGTATGTATTTGCATTTTCCAGATTTCTTTCGGTCACTGTTTTAATTTGCATTCAATAGTCAAGTAGCATAAGTTATAAAAGGCGCATAATTTTACTCAAAACATTGTTACTTGTTCAATCAGTCCATCTTTAGAAGGAAACAACAAAGTGAAACACGAGGATCGGACATTATGCTTTACACATCAGTGAAAGTTCCATCAACATCGGATAAGTAATGTTTTTAGTTACAATCGCACAAACGTTTACTCTCTTTTTCTGCAATAGTTCCTGTCTATATATTAGAGGCAGCTTACAATTATGCGTTTGTATCTTACGCTTAAATTCATGATGGAGTTTCTAATACATTTAACGCACTTGAATAACAACTTACCCGAGTGGATTCCGATTCTGAGCTTGAGGACTTCTCCAGGCCGATGCTTGATCTCGAACCTCCGTATCTTAGACAGCAGATGTAGCGCCATAGAAGCTACCTCTCCGGCGTGTCTGTCTCCGTTTCGTACAGGAAGTCCGCTGGCGACCATGTAAGCGTCTCCTATAGTCTCTACCTTGTACACGTC
>JAGFPH010004341.1:49464-63049 GCA_018207615.1 Philaenus spumarius | reverse complement strand
CTGGCGACCATGTAAGCGTCTCCTATAGTCTCTACCTTGTACACGTCGTAGTTGGAGATGATAGAGTCGCAGCAAGTGTAGAGATCGTTGAGAAGTTCCACAACCTGAATACACAGTTAAACAACTATAACCTGACTATACTTGACCATGTTATTCAGCAGGTCAAATTATTGTCTGTGTTTTTGTGTTGCCATGAACGGTTTAAGATAAATTCATGAAACTCCGCGTGAAAGTTTATCACATTGTTTTACACAAATGTGCAACATTTTATTTGTGTTATTTTATTATAACCCTCTGTTTATTTTATTAAAGTTTCATTCTAGTATGAAACCTGCCAACAAAATATTACTTACAGATAGAAATATATGCGAATAAACGGGTCGCGCAAGAAAGGCGATTGTGTGTGAAATGGAGGAAAGGTATGCTATGTGTGGCGGGGGATGTGACTGTTGCCAGTGCTCTACTACCCAGTCTGTTTTTTACGGCCAGGCTTATTGCGTCACTGATTTCATACTAGTAGAACAACTCGGCTGCACATCCATTTTTGTTTGTACACCACAAACAGAGTAAACATAAGTAATTGTTTCCTTATCACATAAATACACACGGGGCGTCAACACTACAATGTCTTTAGGAACGATAGTGTACTAGACACCGAGAAGAACCTCTGTCACAAAGCTCAGTCCACAATCCGAGCGCGCAAGGTCGAGGTGCAAACTCGCAAAGCTCAGTCCATAATCCGAGCGCGCAAGGTCGAGGTGCAAACTCGCAAAGATCAGTCTATAACCCGAGCGCGTAATTTTGAGGTGCAAACTCGCAAGCTTAGTCCATAATCCGAGCGCGCAAGGTCGAGGTGCAAACTCGCAAAGCTCAGTCTATAACCCGAGCGCGCAAGGTCGAGGTGCAAACTCGCAAGCTTAGTCCATAATCCGAGCGCGCAAGGTCGAGGTGCAAACTCGCAAAGTTCAGTCCATGATCCGAGGCCGCATGGTCGAGGTGAAAACTCGCATAAGAAACAACGCTTTAGCCGGGGCTTTATTCTGTGTGCAATCAAATTCTACTAATATATTTCATACATGTATGGAGCTATTCAGCGCCTTCGTGAGTAGCCCAATTTTCCGAATGGTTGAAGTATTAAAGCCTATAGTTAAAGTTTGGAAATTCGGTCATTGCACGTAAGTTCGAAGTTGAATAATTCTGGTGGTAACATCATCAATAAATTTCACCTATCAACGCTGGCATTAAAAATTTAAAATCTCAACAATCACCGACGCATCAACTAGAAAAGTGCTTATGATTTTCAAGCGGGTGAACAGATTTTCTTGAATCATAGCTATGAACATTCTTGATCAAGTCACCTTTAAAAAATAAAAACATAAATCAAAATCAGTTTATCCGTTTAGGAGCTACGATGCTACACACTAATAAACACGTTAGACGTTTAACATCCCTTTTTTTCGTAGGGGGTTAAAAATAAATTGTATAAGTCCGGCCGTATTCACACATAATATACTTCAGGTGGTTTTTTCAATTGCATTCCTAACTATCGCTGTTTTTGTGATGTACCTCAAATTTACCATTACACCATGTTTGCACCGTCAAAATTCACATTCCCTAAAATAACTCGTATAATCTCCAAATCACTTTTTGGTGAAAATGATTCAAAAACCGAAACGTTGGCCTACTTATAGTATTAGAAAACAGTATATCATACTTGTAATTCTGAAAAATACTCTGTTATTTATATTATTTAATCGATCATCAAAATCTCCACGGTTTTATTACTGCGGCAATTAAATCAATTAGAAAGCTACAAAGTGCGGTATGCGAAATAAAAGAATATTACTTTTGTTAATTTAAGTAATCTCTTACAGTGGGTTTTATTTACCCGCTGGGTTAAATATCAAGGGTTAACTGTAACTCCTTTGTTTTATTTTTCCAACATGAGATCCAACAAAATCTATTCACTGAAAGTTTCTTGCTATCGAAAATCTTCCCAGCTTTCGAACGCTGGACTGTCGGATTTCGGCGGGACCTTGAGTTGCTCGAACTCATTGATATTCTCCACTAGGCTTGCAGGGGGGCTGGTAAGTTCCTCTCTCTTTTGAATTATAACTTCTTCCTTTCTGAATTTTTGATCATATTTTTAATTGGGAAATCCTAACTAAAAGCCCGTAATAGACTATTCAATAATTATAGTTGGAGACCATGCCCAGGCTCATTTTCAACCGATCCACAGCCTCAGATTTTTGTAACGTGACCAAGTTGAAATAGTACAGTATATGTTTCTAAAACATTGACTCATAGGTTGCAGTGACTTTTATGATGAGACCTTGGTCGGTAGTGGTTGATGAGCACCGATCGTGGTCCCATAACTCGTTTTGGGGTGTGATTAACAATGTTATATATACAGGATGTCCCGTAAGTATTGACCAAAACTTCACGAGGTTATACTATAGGTAAAAACAAACAATTTTCACCATATAATGTATAGTCCTATCTTGCTTAGTTTTCTGTCTGTCTGTATGTGTTTTTTAGAAAAAAAATTCTATCTTAAAAATGGTTGGAGATATCAAGTTGAAACTTTTTACATTTAATGACCTTATTAGTGTGCATCTTAGATAAAAGTTTCAAAATAATACCATTTACAGAAACAAAATGGCGGCCATTTAAAATGTTCAAATCCTAATAACTTTAAAACGAGTGATGTTACAAAAAAAAGGCAAGATACATAAAAATAGCCCCTTTTAATACAAGCATTTTGGTACCTGGTTTATTGATTTAAGATAAGTAGTAACAGAAATAAGTAAGAATTCCCAAGTAAAGGTTTGTGTTTTATTCATAATTGCAATGTATTTTCCAATAATGATGAAGAATTCATGTCACAACAAGCAACAAATAATATTACCTGAACTGTAAAACACAAGTGACATTAAAGAAACAACAAGTAAGAAAACCAAATTATGATTTCGAAGCAAATGTTCAATGTGGCCTCCTCTCTGCTGATTGCACAGTGTAAATCCGCTGTAAAGCCGGATATGTTCAAAATGATTTTGCTCCTGAATTACTGCAGCAGCTTCAACATTGCGAGCAACCAAATCCATGGCGTCTGGAACAGAAGTGGAATACACCAATTGTTTCATGTGTCCCCAAACAGAAAAATCCATCGGTGTGAGATCCGGGGATCTTGGGGGCCAAGGGACAGGACCACCGCGTCCTATCCATTGATTGTCATACACTGCGTTAAGGTGCAGTCGGACTGCATTTGTAAAGTGGGCCGGGGCCCCATCGTGTTGGAACCATATTTGTTGCCTAACATTGAAAGTAACATTTTCGAGAAGCTCAGGCAGAACATCTTGGAGAAAAATCAAGTATACCCGTCCATTTAACTTATTCGGCAAAACATAGGGTCCAATTAAACTGTCATTTAATATACCAGCCCACACGTTCACTGAAAACCTTTTTTGATGATGGTGTTGAATTGTTGCATTCGGGTTTTCTTGGGCCCATACATGATTATTTTTTACATTAAATACTCCCTCACGGGTAAAAGTCGTTTCGTCAGTGAAAAGGACATTCTTTAAGAAGTTTGGGTATTCTACTTGTTTGTGCAACACCAAACGAGAGAAATCTAACCTTTGTGCATAATCTCCAGGATGTAGTTCCTGCACTTTTTGGCATTTAAAGGGATATAATAATTAATTGTTCATGCAGTGTTCTCCACACAGTACTCTTGCTTAGCACCCATGTCATGTGCTATAGCCCTTGTACTTGTTGATGGATTATCTCCTACCTGGTTCAAGACAGCTTCTTAATAAGCAAGTGACCGAACAGTTCTTGGCCGGCCTACTATATCCGAGCACTTTTGAACACTTCCGCTCTCCCTAAGACGAGATTGTGAACTGCAATAAACACTTTGTGACCCGGTTGATTTCTGTTAGGGAAACACTCTGCGTACAGTCTTCTCGCTAAACTTGAATTACCATCAGCCAATCCATAGACATAGTGAATATCAGTGTATTCAGCTACTGAATATTGTTCCATCTTCAGTGCAAACTAATAATATTATAGCACAACTAAAAACACGACTCACAATATTACAGAAACATGATGTGTTGTGGTTAAGCAGTTAAAATCAATATTAGTTAAAAGTAGTAAACAAATCATCACAACAATTAACTATCTCTTAATTTATTATCAGCTGTTACATAAAAACAGCTGATGCATAATGCCTTATGCACCTAATTCTTTTGTAATGCTGTACCTTTAAGCATAGACCTTTACTTGGGAAATCTTACTTATTTCTGTTACTACTTATCTTAGATCAATAAACCAGGTACCAAAATGCTTGTATTAAAAGGGGCTATTTTTTATGTATCTTGCCTTTTTTTGTAACATCACTCGTTTTAAAGTTATTAGGATTTGAACATTTTAAATGGCCGCTATTTTGTTTCTGTAAATGATATTATTTTGAAACTTATATCTAAGATGCACACTAATAAGGTCATTAAATGTAAAAAGTTTCAACTTGATATCTCAAACCATTTTTAAGATAGAAATTTTTTTCTAAAAAACACATACAGACAGATAGACAGAAAACTAAGCAAGATAGGACTATACATTATATGGTGAAAATTGTTTGTTTTTACCTATAGTATAACCTCGTGAAGTTTTGGGCAATACTTACGGGACACCCTGTATAGTGTATATTATATAGGCCTAAGTGTTCACAATCTAACAGCCGCATTTTACTTCCGATCTGGGTCAACATTTGGTACACAAGTTGGGTTTTTAAGTCGTTTGGTCGAGTTCGTTACACCTAAAAGTCCAACATCCGGAAGCACGTTTTTTTACCGGAAGTAAATTTTGAGATTTTGCATACTAGAATGAAACTTTTTTGGGGAATTTTATGTAAAGAAATAAGCATTTTATTCGACTTCATAGCCAGTCGTCTGGTTCCCTTAAAATCGGTCAAAAAGTAAAATGCCATAAAAGTACCCGGTTCAAATCCACGTGGGAAATATTAACGTGAAGGCAGCTTATGATCCGAGGCCGGGAAGCAAGCCCCAGCTGCGAGAGAAGTGAAGCAGTCCATAATCCGAGACCGAAGTGCAAACCCGCTTTCCGCGGTGATCAGAACGAAGCAGCGCGCATACCGGAGCTGGAGCCCCTTAGGTGCAAACCAATTCTAATAATATAAATATCGTACACGTAGGCATCAATACAGCTCTTTCCTGAGAGCTTGCTCAACTCAAAGTTCACTCAACTCACACCAGCGGTTCAGGTGCGTGATCGATTATTTCCATACATGTAACATACTAAATTGTAAGAACGCCAAACAAATACAATCAATGATGAATAAAATATTATGTCCGTCTGTGTGACTTTTATTATAAAGTACTTTACTTACTCAACCCATGACGCGTTTCGGAACTAGTTCCATCATCAGATATCCCCCTGCTGAGGTCGTCATAACATTAAAATAAATTATTAAAAGAAACAACATAATACACGCGCACATTAACACAAAACACAAGAACACAAAAAATGTACGTCCGCGTGTGCACACCATCGACCACGTTTGACTCCTAATATTACTGTTTCCCCTTCCTGCCGTATTGCGCTTGCTGTTTGTCTTCCTTATCTAGTATTCTCGCGAAGTCATACATTAAATTAGATTTAAAATTTAGTTGATCGTTTAAAACATGCTCCGGATTCATTGATTGTGCCCTGTATATCTCGTATTCTTTCAATACAGCAGTGTTGTACCGTGGCAGGTTTAAAAAAAGGAGAACCCAGGTTCTGGTACTGACGACAGACGATAGTATTCGGACTTTAAACGAAGAATTATTGAAAATAGTGTAAAGAGGTGTTACATAGAGAGATGAACATTAACCATATGTTACCTGTAAAGGAGTGCTGACGGCTGAGAGTTCAGTAAACCCTACAATGTCACTGAAGTATATGGTGACACACTGGAAACTTTCAGCTTCTACTGGATCTCCTCTTTTCAAAGCTTCGGCCACAGTCCTGGAACATTTTTAGAATTGCGCTGTTAGAATTGTGGACGTTTTGATCGATTAGTTAAAGCATAGATCATGAATAATAAAATAGATCATGCATGCATACGGGGGCAGTGTGGCGAAAAAAGGTTGTCGGGAAAATAGTGTATGATCGCGCCGCGAGGTAGCGCTAGGGAGAAATCATTGGTAGCGTTGGTGTTTCACACCGCTTCCGTCGTTTTCCCAAGAGGTAGCGCCACTATCGTCGAATTTCCAGTGGAACGAAATATTGCATTGGATCGGAGTTCTATTAGGTTATCCAAATACAATGGTTAAAGTAACTTTAAAAATGGCCCAAGAATTGACCCAAGTAGTTATAGGCCAGTGTCATTGGTACCTGTGTTGGCAAAAGTTGTGTAGTCAATTGTCGGCAGATTAGCATATACTTTGAATGTTTAGGTTTGTTCACTGCGTCATAATGTGGGGTTAGGAAATAAAAATCAACTACACAGGCAGTGGATTCCATAATTAGAGAGGTTATCACAGTTTTTGAAGATAATGCTAAAGCCTTTGATTGTATCGATCATGGTATCTTATCTGATAAACTGCAGTATTATGGGTTGATTAATAATCATCTAAAAAAATGTCGAGTCATATTTGGAACGTAGGAAGCAGTTAGTTAATACTGAAAGTGGGTTTTCTTTTATCTTAAATATTAAAGCTGGTGTTCCGCAGGGATCTGTATTGGGCCCTATTTAGTTTCGAATTGCTGTTAATGACTTACCTGATAATGTAAAAACACATTGTAGCATGTACGCAGATGACACAACATTTTTAACAATAAGCAATGATAGCAATACAATGGTAGATTTCATAGTAGTCAGTGCTTCTGAGGGGTTTATTGCGAATGGCCTTCTTCTATCGGGTCCCGACGCTTCATCAAAATGAGTGCGTTGTTAATTTTTTAAACACTTTATTTTTTATTTTTCGAGACATTGTTATTAGGTACCGGTAATGTTTTTATTCATATTAATCTATATATATATATATATATATATATATATATATATATATATAAAAAAAAATCCACTGACTCACTGATCACGATTTCTCAAAACGTACTGAACGGATCAGAACGAAATTTGGTATGTAGCTTCCTCTAGGGCCATGGGTGCTCACTAAGAAAGGTTTTAAAAAAATTCGAAATCTTAAGGGGGGGGGGGGCAAAGTTACTAAATCACAATTTCTCTAAAACTACTGAACTGATTGGAATGAAATTTCGTATGTATCTTCCTCTAGGGCCGTAGGTGCTTAAGAAAGGGTTTCAACAAATTTGAAATCTTAGGGGGAGTTTGGGGGGTCAGAGTTACTAAATCACGATTTCTCCAAAACCACCTAACAGATTGGAACGAAATTTGGTATGTAGGTTCCTCTCGAGCCATAGGTGCTCTCTAAGAAAGGTTTTCAAAAAATTTGAAATTTTAAATGGGGTTTGGGGGGTCAAAGTTACTAAAAATCTCTATAAGAAGTACATAGTGTAATATATTTTTTGTTAATATACAATGTCATTTAACTTTGTTTTGTCTATCCGTGCAAAGCTGGATCGAGCCAGCTAGTCTATATACAGTACTAGCTGACACGTACGGCGTTGCCCGTGGTGGTTAGTATTTTCAGTCTTTTTAACGTAATTGTAATCTTTTGAAGTGTTCAGTTAGTGAGTGGTATTTGGCTTTTATATATATAGATCTTAAATAATAAAAGCACTATTGTCATAATAATAAAAGATCTGAAATTATGATTTTAGTAACTTTGATCCCCCAAACCCGTCCTAAAATTTCGAAATTTTTCATACCCGTTCTTAGAGAGTGCCTAAGGCCCTAGAGGAAGCTACACACCAAATTTCATTCCAATCCGTTCGGGCGTAATTTGAGGAAGATCAAAAACGCATTGAAAACGCAAGGGAAAATGCAAAAACGCCTATTACTGGCGTAATTTTGGGAGAATCTCAAACATTTTTTAACAGACTACTTTTAGGCCTTAAACGAACCTAAGTACCAAATTTCAACATTTTCTGCCAATTAGTTCTCGAAAAAGCTGAGAAAACGCAAAAAATCGCTAGAAAAAAGCGAATATTGGGCGTATCTTTGGGATGTTTTCCAAATCCGTTCTTAGTGCGCGTCTAAAGGTCCAACTGAACATGCATGCCAAATTTGAACTCATTTGGTTCAGTAGATTTTTAGTTCTGCTGATGAATGAATCAGTGCCATTTCGCTTTTATATAGATAGATATAAAAGCCAAATACCACTCACTGACTAATCTCGATTTCTCAAAAACTACTCAACGGATTGCAATGAAATTTGGTATGTAGCTTCCTCTAGGGC
Organism: Philaenus spumarius; assembly: GCA_018207615.1. Lineage (NCBI taxonomy): Eukaryota > Metazoa > Arthropoda > Insecta > Hemiptera > Aphrophoridae > Philaenus > Philaenus spumarius. The sequence goes on along the minus strand of JAGFPH010004341.1, from coordinate 54,665 downwards.
CCTAAGTGCTCGCTAAGAAAGGTTTTCATAAAATTCGAAATTTTAGGGTGGATTGGGGGGGGGGGGGCAAAGTTACTAAAAAATTCCACCGAAAGGATTACAATGAAATTGGGTATGTAGCTTCCTCTAGGGCCCTAGGTGCTCGCTAAGAAAGGTTTTCAAATTCTAAATTTTATTGGGAATTTGGTTGGGGGAGGGGGGTTAAAGTTACTAAATCTCGATTTCTTTAAAACTACCAAATGGATTGGAATGCAATTTGGTATGTAGCTTCCTCTAGGGCCATAAGAGCTCGCTAAGAAAGGGTTTAAAAAATTAGAAATTTTAGGATGGCTTTGAGGGTGTCAAAGTTACTAAAAAAAACCACTGAGCAGATTAGAATTAAATTTGGTATGTGACTTCCTCTAGGGCCCTAGGTGCTCGCTAAGAAATGTTTTTAAAAATTCTAAATTTTAGGGGGGTTTGGGGATCAAAGTTACTAAAAATCCCCATAAGAAATACATAGTGTAATATATTTATTGATATATATATATTTTGTTAATATACATTTAACTTTGATTAGTCTATCAGTGCAAAGCCGGATCGGGCAGCTAGTAATATATACTTACTCCTGATATTAGGTACTGATTGATAATTATAATCAATTAATTATATATATCCCTAATGAAATCAGAGACTATTATTTACATTGGAAAAATGAATACTAATGGTTCTCTTTCCGTATTGTAACAGTTAATTTGTCTTCATCACTGATACACTTCCGGAAGTTGGTTTGCCCTCTTAATTTTTTCTTTATACCTCCAAGAATGAAATAAAAACCTTGTATGCTCATTCGGTGGTAATCTTTGAATTTGTCATCACTGATTTCGAATAGGCAGTATTGTTGTAAAAAAACTCTCCTCCAGACCTATCCACATTAAAATCACGCACCCAAGCCTTCCTTCTGCGTCTCTTCAGGAGGACGTTGTTTTCTAACAAAACCCAGCATAAAAATTCGCCGTCACTCATAAGTGCCCCACGAGTTCACTAGATCGTATCTGTCCAGAGTCCAGGTCGGGACTAATGTAGGCACTCACGTCAGACTTAGTCGGGCCTGATAGTCGGGAGATATCGGGTCGGATCGGATCCAATGTAGGTGTAGCCTTAGCAATATTTCATGACGACTCAGCATTAAGTGTCTTGAATGACTCAGCATTAAGCAAATTTCACAAGTTTAAACAAACATAGGTTCAGAAATGTTTAGCTTTCGAATTCTTCTATTTTTTTACTGAACAGTTAATATCATTTGGTTAAGTGAAGTTTTTGTGAAACTTCCAGGTAGTTAAGTTCTTTCGCCATATTCTCTCATCTCATTTGAGGCAGAAGTTCTGATAACTTCAATAAGAGCGTTTTTCTTTGCCTTTAACTCGTTACAAATGCTGGAGATATCTTTCCAGGGATAACCAAAGAAACTTTATTTGCTGGTTTTGCAATGTTTAGAGTCTCCGTGAGATAAATTTTGCCAGTATATCGGTTTGAATCATGCAACTTTCGCCTTTGACTTTATAAATTTAAAAACATGCCCATAAGATTCTTTGGTGATTTTGTGAGGTCTATTGGCATGCTTACAACTCTTACATCTTTAGGGCTGACCCCTTCGGAATCAAGAGACGTCTGAATGCTCTGCACCCGACGAGTTGTTATAGGCCAGTTAAATAAGACCATTTTGGAGGTATTTCAAGAAATAAATGTTGGAAAGCTGGAAATCGTTTTGATCGCTTTATGTGACATCAAATTGAAATATCCTAGGTTTGCACCACCCACCGCTGCGAGCTTCAAAGAAGGGGTTTAAAAAAACCCAAAAATGTTTGGACTTTTTTCAGTTTTTTTTTTGCTTTTATTTCCTTTAAAGTAAGCATCTTACAGAAAATTTTACTCCGTTATAAATTAAAGAGCACTAAATTATGCGTTGATTGGAGTTAATATAAAGACTTTTAATCGTCCGTACCGCGGAATTGGCCATTCTAAATCAAAAGACGTACTGAGTGAAATTTGTAGGGCATATAATTCTGCGTTCAGCAAGTACCTAACATTTCAAATTCGATCAAGTCTACAAATACAAAAATTCAAATTTTTGATCTGTAGCTACACGCGTAGCAGTCAGCAAAAAGGTACCTGCCAGTCACAAACCTACTCTTCCACTAATTAATTTTAGAAATTGGTATTCTTAATTATAAACTCATCGGTAACATTTATTTATAATAATAATTTTTATTAATATTGAAGAAAAAAACTATTTTAAATTAATGATACATTTAAATTATTGTCAATGAAATATAAAAATAAGAATGTATAAATGTGGGAATTTTTTCTTATGTATAGACAAAATCCACTGTATTTACTAAAACTAATAAGAAGTATATACAATTAAGTCAAAAATAAAGTTATGAATAAAGATTTTAGCTAGATAGAACGTCCACAAGATCTTTAGAGCCATATTTTTTGTAGGTATAGTAACGCACCAATACCTATTTGAATTGTAGACAGGCATGCCTTAGGCCTTGCGGCACTGATTACTGCGTTATAAAGTGATGTGAGTTTACTGTTTATTTTTGTAACATTCTTAGATCTCTTTGGCGTTATAATGTTGTTCATAAGTAACTTGAGCGATTTTGGTACATATTTTTCTGCATCCTTCAAGAAAGAAATCCCCTTGGAGTAACTGTCTAGTAAACCTTTTTGTTTCATATTTTTTTTTGTGTAAAGTTAACAGTTTTAGAGATGTTTGACATTAAAATGTTTAAATGGCAACCATTTTTAATTATACAAAAGAACTTTCTGGTATTTTGTACAAGGGTAAAAAGTTACGAAAGAAATCATGTACATAAGATTTAAGGTCACTTTATTTTCTATTACCAAAGAAATTAAGTGTTCAGAAAAAAAAAGAAAAAAAAAAATAGAGGATAGTTAGAAAATTATGCATTTCTGAACCTATGTTTATTTAAACGTTTTTTGGTCAATATTTTCTATTTTAAAAACCTGCAGGAAAAATACAAAAAAGTTTTGTTTGTCATCAAAATCTTTACTTTTTTTTTAGTTAAGTTAACGGTTTAAGAGATATTTGTCATTAAACGTTTTAAATGACCACCATTTTTAAAGTATACAAAAGAACGGTCTGGTGCAAGGGTAAAAGGTCACTTAACAAACATGTACACCAAATTTGAGGTACACCAAATCTTTTCTATTTCGAAAGTTATGAGTGTTCAGTAAAAAAACACAAAATGGCGGATAATTCGAAAACCAAGCACTTCGGGACCTATGTTTATTGAATCCTTTTTTTCTTATTTTCACCTATAGAATATCCTGGTGAAAGTTTGGGAATAAAATAAAATTATGATTTTGAAATAAAAAATATGCTTTATATTGTAACTAGAGTATGTTTCTAACATTACAAAAGCAAGTAAAAAATAAATAAACTCATAGTAATAGAATGATTATTGCCTTTATAAAGCTGTTTATACTTTATAAATTATGTTCGCTTTTGAACTGCTGACTATGTATATGAATACATTTTCTGTGCTAGAAGCAATTAATTCTTGTTTTTGTTAGAACCACTGTACGGGTGTTTCGCCTAAAATTTTCGGCTAAATCAGATGTAGTGGCTCTAAAAAAAGAAAACAAGAATTACCTCGAAAACAGAAAAAAATATTTATACATAAATAAATTAATTGTGTAAATGCTCATAATTTTTCATTTTATTTAATTTTAAAGTCGCCTACTTTGGAAGCATCCTGTTCAACAAAGCGTCCGTTTTCTTTTTCTCTTCAGTCAGCTGATTTGTACGCTCTTGAACCAGGCCTTCTAGATTATACGCGTATTTTTCCATTATAGCCAACATGTTGTCGAAAATATTTGGTTTGCTGAAACAAAGATATCATCAATTAATTATTGTCTTAACCTGTAATTACGTAGAAAAATAACCGTTGTATTTTTAAAATTTTTTTTGTCATTTTAATGCAGGATTTTTCTTGTTGAAAGAACAATATGTTTTGATTGGTAATTGCTCTATATTTATCAAAAAACTTACTATAAAAATCTTCATTATATTTTTAAAAAAGATGTAATTTTTACATCTTACATATTTTTTTTACATTTATGTATTTCTACGTTGCAAATTTTAAATGAATGAAAACATATTGGTTAAACATTATATTGTAATAAATACAAAACACACACAAACACATTATTTAGAGCAAGACAATACGTTGGCATTTTGATTTATGTTCAAAGTTATATGTTAATATATGTCAATGATCAATACAAATCCAATTCTGGATCGCGATCTCTCAGTTGATATCTCGATTGAGCGTCGATATCAAGTAGGCAGTTGCTACAAAGACAAGATATAATTTTGCATGTAAGCTTTCTTGCTTCTATCAATCAAACATTCAAGTGAACACAAGTTTACTTTTAATATTGGACCTAGTTTTTCAAACCGCATGGGTATTTTACTACTAAAGGGCTACAATCAACGCAATAATTACCAGAAAAGAAACTTCCTGACGTCAGGTAACCGCTTAAAACAAACTACGCTTCAAAACGAACGTGAGTACCTTTACAATATCAAACATGTTCCTCGGGCCGAATCGGATAGGTCGCGTAAAGCCTCGGCTACGATACGAGCGGTGAGCGGCGGGCGGTAGTAGCAGGAGCAAGCGGCGCACGAAATTTATCTAACTGATGGAGTTTCCTTGTTAAACACGGTTGGCTGGCTACAATACAAGCGGCGGATGTGCGTTGGCTAACGCTCGCCGCTCAGGATCAAATCAGTTAGATAATTTTTCGACTGTTGCCCATCGCTCATGGGTTTCTTTACTTTCAACAAACATATGCAATTGGTTAAAAAGGCAAAACTAAGTATTTTTGATACGTATACGTTCATGGCATACTAACGACCACTTATATACAAAATTTCAAGAAAATCCGACAGTAAACAAAAAGATGCTAATTTTTGTGAGTATACTTTCGGAATTTTGTATTCGGTTCAAGGGTTTATTTATTCTTTAAACACCATGGATTATGGATTAAACAACACCAATGGATTAAAACTATCTGTTATGGGACTACTTACCATTGTTATTTTCACAGGAAGCGTATATTTTAAAATTACTCCCTCCTCGGGTTATACCTGAATTTATGTTAAAGTCCAAATTTCAAGAAAATCC
>JAGFPH010004341.1:17220-38442 GCA_018207615.1 Philaenus spumarius | reverse complement strand
TGAAAATACTCCCAATACGGGGGTTAGCAATGCATTGTGTATTGAAATTACCCCCGATACGGGGGTTGGAGTGCGATGCACGCAATGCACTGTGTGTTGAAAATATGTACTCCCAATACGGGGATTAAGCAATGCACTGTGAATTGAAAATACTCCCGTACGGGGGTGGCGTGCGAATCACGCAATGCATTGTTTATTGAAAATACTTCCGATACGGCGATGGCGTGAAATGCACTGTGCGACGGCCGCTTCTCATAGTGTTCAGTGTCAAGCTCACATGCGCGTCTAGATCTCTAGGTTTATATTCCCTTAGTTTTAGTCACTTGGTAGCGGGAGTTGATTCATATTGCCGAAACGTCGGTCTTGTTTTTAACACAAATGATGGCAAATGTCTTAATAATCAATAACAATAAAAGTGAAAATCTTAGGATTAATAAACCACTCCAGGCAAAAGGCAAGAATTATGAGACATTAGTGTTTAATTTATATTTGTATTGAAATATTGATTCAATTTAGGATGTTCCTAAATCAGCAGTACTGGGTTTACTTCTTGTGCAATCGCTTGTGTTTTTTAATATAGAAAGTAAATTTAACGCTTTCTTCAGTAAAGAATAACGTGAATACAATAAAATGACTTCAGAACTATAGTTACTTAATTATAAGTATTGCAAACAAATACCAAACATCAGTGTTGAATCTTAATCTACACCACAAGAACAATTCGAGATAATGAAATTCATTTCTTTATTTCTATGTATTACCCATAGTTTTTCGTAAAAAAAATAAATTTAACGTTATTTCGTAGTAACCTAATTAAAAAAGGTAATATTTTTTCGAATTTTGTGGGTACAAGTTGTAGTTTAATGTGATTATTTGGAATTTTTCGTAGTAGCTTGAATAAAGTACATATATTTTTCTTAAAGTGTTTAAAATCAATCTCTTGCCTTTATAATGTCAGCCACTAGGGATGATACGAACATGTTGTCCAGGTGGAGGTCCTCATTGGCCAGAACATCTTCCAGGCTCCCACGGGCGCAGTATGCTGTCAGGACGCACAGGTTACTTGCTTCCGCGCATGCGCCTATGAATGGAATTATGTTTTCATGCCTCACCTCCCTAATCTAAACCAACAAATATTTGTTCTCATGGCAATGTTGTAATTATTTTCTTAATGTCTTAATAACTTCTAGTACGAAACTGAATTTTTAAGAAAGACTAAGCATATTTTATTATTATTTTACTTCAAATTAGTCAAACTCAAGTGTTTTGTCTAGTAATGACTTTAGAATGTCATTCCTATCCAATAATGGATCGGATTTTTTGTTATCCCTCACTTAGTTATGAGTGCAACAGTAGCTTTCGATGATAATAGCAACTTTGTCGTTGAAACAAGTTAAATACATTTTTGTATTTAAGCCGTATATACATGTTCAGCTCTATGCGAATTTTTGCAAATTAACCTCTTTGTTTATCTATTTTGCCTGGACTAAAGTGTAAATTGTGATAATTTGACCGCTAAAAGCTTAAATATGACTGTAGGCGATGAAACTTGTTACTGTATATAGCTTGTGATATTTTGCGTTAGTTTTTATTATTCTTAGTACATATGTTAATGACAATAGTTTAACCTGCTTTAGTTCCTTGCGAATGCTCCGAGTGATGTCTATACTACGTTTATATATTGGCTTGATGGCGACTATGCTGCCTTTATATAAACCTATGCGTGTGTAGGCTCTCTTAGGACTTAGCTCTGGCACTAGGCTACACAAGGCACTGTGCCGGCACACTTGAATCTGAAACACAATTCCAACACTGTATTAAAATTGCCAAGAGGGCAAATTATGTTGGGAAATCAAAAGAATACGTCCTGGTTCCTCCAAGGTAAAAAATACAGGCTAATTCAGGAAGAAACGGAAAATTGTGACCACATGATTTAAGAAATAAACGGTACCAGAAACTGGTACATATTTTCTCACAAACATATTTACAATATTAACACGTTCACTGCTAAGGATGCACACGAGAGCTTGACACTGAACACTATGAGAAGCGGCCGACGCACAGTGCATTGCACGCCAACCCCCGTATTGGGAGTATTTTCAATACACAGTGCATTGCGTGCCTCGCACGCCAACCCCAGTATTGGGAGTATTTTAAATACGCAGTGCATTGCGTGCTTCGCACTCCAATTATAAGCCTATGTGCTATGGATAGTGATTATTACGTAGAAAGGTTCAAAAATAAAAAAATAAGTAATTTCTACTCATTTAGGCTATAAATATAAGAAATAAAACGGCAGGTCCTAGTATAGGAAATACGAAATTTGCGTAGCAGTGAACGTGTTAAACAGATTTAATGTGACGTCATAAAATTGTATTAAAGTAGGAGCCCGGGATACAGTAACTACCAACCGACCGGCAGCACTATACAGCGGAGCGTGGAATAACTACAGGCCATCTCTCCCGTATGGCCGTATATCCCGGGTTTACCCTTGGTAATTCGTTCACAAACATTTAAACTAAGACTTGTGCGCCAGTTTCATATTACTTGCAAACAGGACATCGTCTTGACTACTTTTGTTTTCTATGGATTAGATGTTTGAATTTTATGACAAATTTAATGTTGTGTACATATTACTACTGGTAAAAATCAGACGGCCATTTTAAGAGATATTGAAGTTTATACTAATAAAACCCATACCCGCCAGCCTCTTCAAGGTTAACTTTGCTCGCTTTGTTCGATGCGTTTAACTCAAACCAGTTTCAATGGTGTCTCAAAATTAAGTTTTGAATCTTCGTGTGTTTGTGTTTTGGTATCTCAAGTTTTGTAATTAATTTTTGAGTGTTATATAAATTCACTCTGGTTTCCAGGCAATGATAACCACTCAGAGATTTTGCCTTAAAAAAAAATTATGCATTTAAGGGTGTGTAATACAACTCGAGTAAAAGCATCGAATCCATTGAGCGGAGCCAACCTTGAGAAGACTGGCCTATGATATTTCGTTGGAATAGCGCTCCAGCGTGGCTAGAATGTCGCTTGTATACACTTTCGTATTTACTAATGCCGGTCTTATTTTCAGTTTCCGCCGTGTGCGTACGGCATTTAAATTTGCAGAAAGCTCCAATGTACAGTTAGTAGGTAACAAACTTCGCCCCGATGTTTACTGCTGTCAAGTGCTCGACTGAAAGTCATGTTTTTCGTCTTGTTTATAGCCAAATATATTTAATACAAATTTTAAATGTTTAATTTTGTTCACCTTTGAATTATAATTTAGATGTTCATGAATGATTTGCTGTAAATTACAAAAGATTATCCGATTGTATGGGACTGTTTCGTCCTGGTATTGCACACCCTTAAAGGGTTATTGTACACACTTAGGCGGGCCGGTGTTGCTGACACGATGTCCCTTACATTTCTGATGTTACCATGTTGCCAGTGACATGCAAAAGACATGGAAGAGGCACGTGCTAGTGACAAGGAAGAGAAGGAGTCAGCTTATTTTAGAAATATCGTCGGAGGAGGATGCTGTATTGTTGCTGTTGGTGTTAATGAGAAGAAGATGATAGCGAAGAATACATATTGCAAGAGAATTCTGGACCCATCCATATTGGAAAGATAATCTGTTGTAGTTTTACAGCACCGGGAAATTCTACTGCTGCTTTATTCGTCTGTTCATTATCAGGAAGCGGCATTTTGCAAAATCACTCACACTGACGCTGTCTGCTATCACGACTCATCTCGAACAAACAGAATCGTATCGCAGCGCCTCAACAACTGACTAGAAATACGTTCTGCGCATGCGCGGACCCAAGAGGCAAGAGACATGTCCGTCCAAACACCGACCGGTTGTTTCCCTTGAGACAAGAGTCTCTGTCAACGTGTGTATAGCTCCATAAGATAACACAGGTTGGTTTTCGAGTGACATGTCACTAGCACAATAAATGTCAGCGACACCGGTGTGTAACCCGCCTTAATTTTAAATCAGTTGAACGTAAACTAATGAGTTTACTCAGTTTTAACAAGTTTCGTCAGTAAATTACACATTTCACAAGATTAATGATCACAATCCATCTAATCAAAATGGTTAGGAATGCAAAGTATTAGGGAATGATATAGCAGCCGGTAATTTTGCGAAAAGACCGACTCACTTGAGTTTGTTTACTTTAAGAAAACCCAATGAATTCGTAAATATCCAAAAGAAGCTATTGGAACCGTACGAGACAATTACGAGAACATACTCACCATACTCGTCCCGGACTTGTTGGTATTCTCAGCTGTGGGGATGATGGTGACGTCCCTCATGTCTATCTTCCACAACAAGCAAGCCAACTTCTGTTCGTAGCGGTAGTGTCTGCACAAAGTAACATTACAAATATATTCAACAATTACAAGTTGTAATCCAATTTCTGTTTAATAACAATGTTGTACTTAACCCTAGTAGGACCAAGGGTTATCTAGTTCCTTGGATGACCAAGGGGGGCCCACTGTGAACAAATGTGTAACATTTATTTTATTTAGCTCTAAAATTATGTTTTTGGGGAAAGAACTAAATTAAATTACACAAATGTACTAAAAACCCACTTTTATTAAAGGCAAATCTAATTTAAATAATCATAATTTTTGAAAAGAAAATTTTTAAAAGTTTCTCTGAGCTACTTAGTCTATTTTCACATATATCATTTTGTGTACTATGTTGACCGTATAAATTCTTGCAACACTGTAAACAAGTTGTTTTTTTTACTTTTCCAGCTTTTCGTATTTCATTTTGTTGTTGTTTTGGCTTCGCGGACTTAGATTTAATATCTTGCTCGACGTCCTTTTTCTTTTGACTTGGTTTTGTCATAATAAAACAAGTAAAACATATAATTTTGTATTAAGACATCAAGGTGACAAACAGACAATATCCATTTTTAAATATATTTCTAAATAATTGTAGTACAACAAAAATGGTCCTACTTCAACCAAAAGAATACAAAGTCTTATAGGCTACATGAAAGAATTGAATGGCACTGGTTATTTTCACCGTCAGCCAGGTTGGTACACCTGCCATTATTTTTTACATTTAACAAATTTCGTATTTTACAATGTTTAAATACATATACTTTTTATTCTTCCCACATAACATTAACTTTATCTTGATGTTCATATTGTAACATTTTAAAGCAACTGAGAGGGTTAGAATAAATTGAAAATATAAAATCAAGGGTAAAGAAGTCTGGCTGGAAAATTAAAAGAACTGTGGATAGTAAGTTTCACATATTAACCTCAAAATTTCGTTTTTATACAAGATAACCTAAATAAATAAATTAAAACAACTTCGGGAGTTCGGCCTATTAAATAATTAAAATAAACACTAAAATTCATAAACAATAACATCTAAGTTAAAAGTAAACTTACCTTTTCCAAAATATTAAACAAACTGAGTAAAATTTATTATAGCCTATGTTGACAAGTAAGAACATTTTCACAGTTCTTAACGATGTAAATTCATTCATGTTTTAGCATAAGAAATATTAGAAATTAAGTAAAGTCATTGTAAATTAGTTATTAGTTTAACCAAAGTGTTAGGGATATAAAAACAAAAGTGTGTAAATATAATGTGAACAAGACAGGTAATAGCAATGCTAACGGGTTAATATGTTTTCTTTTCGGTAATCGCAAGATCGCAACCAAGCAGCTGAACAGCTGTGTGGAAATTATCAAGTGTGAGAATACAAGTGTATGTTTATATAAAATAAATAAATCGACCACGCAGCTGGACCGCTGACGTGAGTTGAGCAAATTTCCAAAATTAAGTTTATATGCCTATGTTTTAGGATTTCAACCAACAATTTAGGAAATAGGTCTACTCACGAAGGCGTTGAACAGCTGTCTGTGTGTATGCAATATATTAGTAGAATTTGTTTCCTCCTAGTGGCCTCGCGAGTTTGCATCACTTGGCTTTGAACTGGGTACTTTTATGGTATTTTACGTTTTTGTCGATTTTGGGGGAACCAAGCGAGCTATAAGGTCGTGTAAAAAAACAAAATGCGCAGAATAACGTCCTACATTCATATTGTAAGAAAAAACTCTAAAAAAATTTCATTCTCGTAGTAAAAATCTCAAAAAATAGTTACTTCCGGTCAAAAAACGTACTTCCTGGGGACCATGATCGGTGCTCATTTGCTACTCCCGACCTTGGGTCTCACCATAAGGGCCACTGCAATAGCTCATTTTTCCTATGGAAATTCGCTAATAAATTGGATATTTAAGTAATAAAACAATATTAACATTTAAAAGGGTGGATATTTACAATTAGGAAAGTGAAAATAAACAATTGCATTAAAATAAATACGACCAAATATGTTTAAAAAAAACTATTACAACCACGACATGCCATGTTCGACTAAATAGCGCAAACGAAAAATCGAAGGCAGTTTTCAATTGTTAAGGAGGGAGTTACAAAAAGATTGGGAAGAATAAGTACTCTGATTTCAGTCTTGATCCAGTACAGACGTATTTAAAAGTATTTAAACAATTTATATTCCCAAGAGTAGTAAGGTACCAAGAAAATAAATAGTATAAGTAACTTGGAGGAAGAAACGAATTATAAGCCCCAGGAAAGTGGGAACTCAAAACAATACTGGTAGTAAATTTCAAGGAAAACAGTTTGTAGGCAAGAGGCCATATTGAAGGTAATACCTGACCAAAAAATATCCATTTTCTAAAACACTACATCCAAAATAAAAACTGCAAAATCAACATAAACTTTTAAATCTAGATCGAACTTTTCACACACTTTGGACTTTTAATATTTAGTTTTAGGAATTTTATAAATTAGTTTTTAGTATTTCATGTAGCCTATGTTAGTTGTAAGTGGTAAATTTGAGATTGCTTATTTAACAGCAAGACAGCCAGGGATTCTTTAACCCGAGATAGAGAGTCTTATTTAAAAAGTAATAATATAAAATCATATTCATTGTGCTCTGAAGCAAATATAAAATTGTAAAAAAGAATAAATAAAAGTATAAAAATTGTAAAATAAAAACCATAAAGGAGTTAGTACTTATTTCTTCAGCTAAGTAGTAGTAGTCTTAAAATTAACAGTAACTTTTATCATAAATTGAACAAAAAAAGGAAGTTTTACCAATATTATAATTTGATGCCCAACAAATGGGACATTTTGAAAAAAGAAAATTGAAGTTATAAATTTGACGCCCAATAAGTGGGGCTTTTTAAAAAGAAAAATATAGCTGTGTATTATAAATTTGGCGCCGCAACGTGCTGGCTTTGTTAAGTAAGCAATCAATTTTTTGTTAAAAGGAATATTTAGTAATATTTAACTTAAGGATTAATCATTTATAAATATTAAATTTAACAAAATTATTATAAAATGGCAGAGCACAACACATATAATTTAAGAGAACAGCCTAAGGAATCTAAAAGGAAATTAGAGGCTGATTTTCAATATAAAACCATTAAGCCTAGGAAAAATACAGGGGAGATAGAAGGGGAATTGGTAGATATTGTAGAGATTGAGGAAGTTAGGCAACCGGAGGAGCAAAATGTGGACATTCCTAATGGTGATAGTAGGTCTGTTTCGGAACAGGGAGGTAAAGAAGATGTGCTGTCTAGAATGTTAATAATGATGCAAAATTTGACAGAAAATACAGACCAATTAAAAAATGAATTTAAGTTAAACTCAGACCAATAAAATAAAAAGCGAATTAAAATCAAACACTGAACAATTAAACACAAAGTTAAAAGAAAATGCAAACCAAATGCACCAGATGAAAGATGAATTGCTAGTTAGGTTTGACCAAAAAATAGAGAGTAAACTAGTTGAATTTAAAGAACAAATTTTGACTAACTATAGTGAATTGGAAAAGAATGTTATAGGAAAATATCAGAGGTTGGAGGAAAGGTTAGAGGAGCATATTGAAGTTGAGAAATTAGATGTTAATGAACAAAGACAAAATTTTGCAAATTTGGACAAGAAATTAGAAAACAACTGTAAAGAATTAGGGAAAGATTTAAACAAAGTTAAGGAACGTCTAGATGAAACAGAGGAGGTACTTAAGAAAAGTAGAAATCTAGGGGTAGCTCAACAAATTTTGTATGTTAGCTGCGAGAATAACAACAATATTAGTGTGCCTAAATTTGATGGAAAATCATTTAATCCCATCGAATACTTAAAACAATTAGAGAGATACATAGAGAAAATTCAGGAGAAACGTATTAGGGAAGGTAGAGAAGTTCAGACAGTAAGAGAAATAATAGATTTGTCGGTAGAAGGGAACGCAAGTCGTTGGTGGCAAATAGTTAGGGATGAAATAGAAGATCTAGAAAATTTTAAAGAGAGACTAATAGAAAAATACTGGAATGATGAGGTGCAGAATGGGATTAGGAATAGGCTCGAAGTAGAAAGATATAGAAGGGATGGAAAATTAAGCAGGGCTGAATACTTTATTGAAAAAGTAATCGTGATGAGAAATTTAACACCAATACCATCGGAGGACGAGTAATTTTAAAAATTGTAAAATAAAAACCATAAAGGAGTTAGTACTTATTTCTTCAGCTAAGTAGTAGTAGTCTTAAAATTAACAGTAACTTTTATCATAAATAGAACAAAAAAAAGGAAGTTTTACCAATATTATAATTTGATGCCCAACAAATGGGACATTTTGAAAAAAGAAAATTGAAGTTATAAATTTGACGCCCAATAAGTGGGGCTTTTTAAAAAGAAAAATATAGCTGTGTATTATAATATATTATAAATATAAAGGATTATAATAATTAACAACACCCCTCCCACACACACACATTACCGAAATGAGGAATATGTAAACCTAACCATAACGCAAATGGAACATTAATCGACAAACATCTGCTAACACTATACTAAATACATACATACATAAATAAATAACACTTCCTGTTGTTCTACCCGTGTATTTCCAAATAAACCATTTTAATGATTGCATTCTTTTATTAACTCCACTCTTACTTCCAGACTGATTGACTATACTTCGCCAACCGGTTCCAATCGCGACCATTTAAGTACTTTTACAATTCACCTCGAGGTAGCCCAAGTTTATTGAAAAAAGCCTTGCGAACATCTTTTAGAATGGGACATTTCGCTACAAAATGGAATAAGTCTTCTACTTAAATTACATAAAGAACAATAATAATTTATCCCCTCCACCCAAGGTTTGTAATTTAAGTTTAAGGGTCTGCTGTAGTGGTGGGCATCTTGGATTTTTATCCCATCAGAGCAATGTTACATTTAAAACCATTTATTTCGTTAATTTTTTATCATACAATTGATTTCAAGGTCTCATTTTAACCACACCCTCAATACGCATCCGTTTTGCGTTTCACATTTAAAAAACATTTCATTCATTTGTCAAGTAATTCACATTTTTGAAGTACCAAGTTTGTACTTTTTAATTAACACAATAAACAATTTACAGTTAAAAGTGAATCGCAAGCCGGATCCGAAATTTTATAAATAATATTTAGTTTTTTTTACAACACTCAATTACAAAAGATGGATTTATAAAATGGTTTGAAACGAGGCAATGTCAAAGCGCTCAGCTGTAAGAAATTGCACTGTTTCGATACGGCTATAGAGTGAAGCGCTGGCGTCGCCGGCTGCTTTCTCGTTTACCGGAGCAGACCCTTAACAATTAATAATTCTCCTTTGCATTTTAAAATATGTCTTATCATCAAGTTCCAAATTTAGATTTCTATAAATACTGCGATAGTGACCTGCCTCTTCCATTTATCTACGCGTGATAGACTTGCGTCGAAGCTAATCGCATGCTCTTCTACTAGCTGCAAACATTCTTTATACCAAAATACCGGTTTGTTGTTTGGAAGCTTTATTCCATCATATTTAACACATAACTTGCATGTACCTAACAACAACAACCCACAAACAGTTAGTCTATACCTAACTCTAAGCACAAGACATAATTTGGAGTGTTTTGAAAAATGTCTGTATACTACTGTTTATTTATAAATAAATAGTATCCAATTAATTTTATTTCATCAAAGTTGGTACCATCGTAACAGTAAATTGATACTGTTTTATAAATAATAACAATTTTATTTTATAAAATATGATTCATATAAACATGTTTTTATTTTGATTGACTTAATTTTAAAATAGATGATTCAGAATGGCTGCACAAATGCATTGTGTATTGAAAATACTCCCAATAGAGTATGTTGGCGAGAGAAGCACGCAATGCATGTGTATTGAAATTACTCCCAATACGGGAGTTGGCGAGCGAAGCACGCAATGCATTGTGTATTGAAAATACTCCCAATATTGGAATTGGCGTGCGATGCACTGTGCATCCTTATCAGTGAACGTGTTAATGTACAATGTTAGAGCGCAGTGCCCGACAAAAGGTCTACGATTTATTTCTTGGATGAGAATACACTTTTTTACGATTTGTCTAATAAATAGATACTACAAAGGAAGGCTGTTCAAGCTCTTATACGAGAGGAAACGCTGAAGTAGTTCTTTATTATATTCTTCTGCGAAGTTACAATATGGAAGGGAGAAGAACAAAAATTACCTCCGCAGTAAACTTCATCGTGTACATTTCTTACAATATAAATTGTAAATGTAATTCGATCGATCACCGGTTTCGTCGTGCTTCAATTCCACCTATTTTAAATATACTCGAAACACTGAACACATGAAATCATGCACCACGTCAAGACAACAAGAAACATTGACTACAAAAACAAGATCTTACTTGAAAGCAAATATAGTTGCGATTGTAAACATAGAAGCTACTGCTGATAAGAGGGAGATCATTTTCCAGTTGTAGCTACAACGCGCTCCGTCGAAGCCGCACTGGGGCTCTGCTAGGGGCGGTTTACCCCCCACCCACTGGAACGGTCTTCTGTCGTCGTAGTACCTGAAAGTCTGTTAACAATGTATTTTGAGTTATTCAAGAGATCATGTGGTTTGCTTTCAAGTAGAAATTGAAAATGAGTAGAAATGTTTCTACTTATGATCTTCGGATAGTTTTTTTTGTACTACATTCATGTATTGTATAATCGGAAATATGTGGTCGTATTCATAAAAAAGAGGTTAACCTTTTATACTTGCATAATTTGAAGGAAATCCTTCCACTTGTAGGTATAATAAATTGAAGTAAACCCTTATACTTTTCCAATATTGAAGTAAATGGAATATCATAACCTGTGCCTTTTATTTCAAATATAAAGCATATCATTCAGACATTCTGAGGTTGGTCATTAGCCTCTCTGTATACTTTATATTTTATTATTGCTTCGGACTTGGGACTCGCGTTGGGGGAGCGGGCGAGCCCCTGATGTCCTGCTACCCCGGAAAGGAGGTCAAGTCCGAATCAATAATAAATAAAGTATAGTGAAAGGTTGTTTCCGCGATTTTCAACGCGATGACAGATGTCGTGGTTGTGAGGGATTTGAAACATTATAAGCCCCGCTTACCTACACTTGTTCGATATTTTAAAGTGTTATACCGTTTTGAAGAAGAAAACCTACAATGGCTTGCGGACAGATTTTTATTTACAAGCGAAGAAACTCGAGGAAGTGCGTTATCCTCTGTAATTGATTTACTCGTTTGACAAGGGAAGACGACTGACACATGATACAGAACGGCATTTAGGATTTTCAAGTTGTACAATTTGCTTTTATAAGAATATGAGTCACACCTCCTCCAACCATAGCCTAGGTATTCCTTCAGCTTTCAGTTACCAACCCTCGCAAGCGCAACAAGATGTATCTTAGCCGTTTTCATCGGTCTCTATAGTAGTCCAGTCAATCCGTAACCCAAAAGGGAGTCGTAGATTCAAAAGGTCGGGTAATTCTTATGTTTTGATATGTTTTGTGTATAGGGACACTTTAAAATTCCAAGTTTTCGGCTTCGGCCGTGCTCCGCGCGCTACCGACGACGAAAAATCCCTATTTTTTTATCTTGTTCTAGTTTTTTCAAAATTTTTAGCATGAATTACCAGTTTGAAAAAAATCATCCAGTCCTTTTTTAAGAAACGTACATTTGCCACAATTTAAAATGAAAATCGTCTTCCTGAGGATAATACTTTTTTAATTACAGCCATTAAAATAACGAGAAAATTTCACAAATTTTATTTTCGTTTTTTTACGGTGAAAGAGAGGGTTTTCAGCAAAACTGATAAGGACTAACTTTAAAGTAGAGACATGTAGCTTTAATACGTGACCAAAATGGGGTTTCTACCATGAATAGCTTCTGAGATACAACTGTTTGAACTTTGGGTACACTTCCAAGAAATAAATAATATGAAAAAAACAAACAAATTGTAACTAATTGAAAAATTTAAATTGTTGGTACATGGGTACAATTACATTCAATCACATCAAATTGCATGTTTTTTACATGAAAGTGTTTATATTAATTAATGAAAATAAAAAATGTTTATGTAAAATACTTTTTGAGTTACAACAATTCAAATTTCGAGCAAATTTTAAAAAACGTATTAAAATAAATAAAATTGATGTTTTAAAATTAATAGAACTTAAACAATGTTATTTAAAATAAAGTTCTGACAAATAAACATAATTCGTAAATCTTATTTAGTATCTAAGCGGTTGATTAATTGGTTGTAAAACATTTAAAGGCAAATGTTGTTATACTCTGGAGCACGGCCGTGGCCGAAATCTTGGAATTTTAAATAGTGCCACTATACATACAACATTCCAAAAAATCAGAACTACCCGACCTTATATCTGTATGGATGTAAAGATTGACTGAACTATAGTGATAGACAAAAGTTAAATAATTTATGTGACTGGACGTATACGGAAACTATGATCGTCCCAAAGGCGGGAAAACAAGGTTGCATAGACAAATCGCACTTAAATTTATACCTACTTTCGTTTTTGTATAAATGTTATGCCTTAATTGGCGTACTAATAAATTATAGTTATTTTTATATTTTCATCTTTGAGAATTATCTAATATTTTTTATTCCGGGTGTAAAACAAGCATGGAAATGGCTTGATATCTCGGCTTCAAAGGAAGACAGAATATTATTTAATTTCTCATTTAAAAGTATTTTGTCTAAACTTGAAAGAAAATAATGATATCAATGTTTAAATGTTTTTTTTTTAATTGGAATGGTGTCATTATTTTTGTAGTAAATTTCAGTGTTTGTTAGTGATTTACCATAGTGCATAGTATATATACTGATATTATAAAGAGGTAAACATTTTTTGTTTGTATGTACGGGGTAATCTCTGGAACTACTGAACCGATTGAAAATTATTTTACTAATAAAAAGCTGCACTATCCCTGTGCAACATAGGCTGTAATTCATTTTGATAAAAACATTTTTTATTTAAATATTTGTAAATTTAGACGAAAAAAATCTTAGGTTTGCCCTAGACTGATGAACCTACACGTGTATTTACATTTATTACCATAGCAACCAATTGAATGAAATAACATACTTAACAGCTGTTTGCTATAATATTTCCGTTAACAGCTGATTTCAAACTTTGAAGCAATTATTTGTATTTCTAACTTTTAGGTTAGGTTTTCATTAAAGTGTAGATCTGAGCCTTGTTGGTTCTTTTAACCTTTATTACAACTGCTGTTATAAAATATACGAAATAATTAAATTTGAACGTTTAACGTTATTTACCATCTTTGCTTTGGGGTTATTATTAATCCTACACCTTTATTACAAAGAAAACCTAACATGATGATGTGTAAAGAATTTTCCAACGGGATTTATCGTGCGGAGCACGCAGGTGTCTCCCCTAGATATTTATAAAGTACGAAATGGAGTTTAATTATAATATTGTTATGCTAGTAGATTACATAACACATGACGTTTCGAGATAGACAAAGCAAATTTAGGCCTAATCCTATGTGGATGTTTTTGTTTTCTGTTTAGTTTATATAAATATATATATGTGTTAGGTTTAATTTTTACTTCATTCGAGAGTTGAACCAGATTATTGTAACACCAGTTATATTGGAGCTAATTGAAAATTTGAAAACAAATATCTCTTTTCTGTAGTTGTTGACTAATGGGATTCGCGTATTACAATACATCAGAACGATTTAAAAGGAAATATTCCATTCAGATTTGTTTTAATATAAGAGTAGAACTGGAGTTAGAATAGTTGTGCCTAACATGGAGCTTACCTTTTGATAAATTCCCAACTGCATTAATAATTTTAAAGAATAAATGAGAAACTTTTGTATTATATTTTTATGACGTTTATAATTGTTATTTTTATTATTAATACATTTTTATCAATGTAAGTATTACTGTATTTTTAATTTATTTATAGAACAGGAATACCGTCAATGAAGTAATAAATCTGAACCTTCTTTATTAAAATTAATTTGTTAGATTATTAAAATAAAAAAATCATTTCTTGTTAGTTTGTGCAAAGTAATGTAGATGTTTTTTGTGTTTTAATGTTTAACGATCTCAAAAGAGTGAGAAAATCCAATGATGGGATATATGCTCCGAAACGCTTAATGAAAGAAAAAGAAGGCACAAAAGGTGTACAGTAAGTGCATTGATAAGTTATTTAACCTTAAACCTAAATATAGTTATTGTTTTGAGTTAAGATGTGGGAACTGTTATGTAATGATTCGTTAGAGTAAGTAGACCGTTTCTTTGCTTTGTAAAGTAGTCTTTAAATTTATGTTATTTTATACTCTCTTAATAGTTGATTTTTTAACGACTGAATGAATCAAGACAAAAATGTAATAAGGCGTTTGAAATAACTCTTTTTGCGTTAATGACAAATTGTATGTTTCTAGGAAATATAGTTTTTGAGATGTAGAGCAGAGACACTGAACAATGGTTCAATAGTTGTTTGAAAAACAAGTAGTTTTTAATTACGTAGCACAAAACTAACTGTAAATATTGGCAAGCTAGTGTAAACACACTTGCATGGGTTCTCGCCAAGAATACTGATCTTGTTTTAACCAAGTAGAAACAACTGTTTACTTAAACTTAGCTTTGTTTATTTCTCTAAAGTGATATCAAACTTTAGTTTGGAAAGTAATTTACTAAGAACGCTTATAAACAAAGGTTCCTCTTCTCCATTATGGGTATATCGGTGACCGTAAATATTCCGCAGACGCGATTATTTAAGTTGGCTTCGATTTTATTTTTATTTTATTGAAAAGTTTTTGATATTTACGGTTTTGTTATTCACAATATCCGAATTCGCCCGAATGTGTAAATACATTTATTGCTGATTATTTGAAATTTGTCGACAGATTACATTATATTTTCAAAACCAAGATAAATAAATAAAGCAGTAGAAAATGTATTATGTATTTGACGATACATTTTACTGGCTGAACACATGTCTGACCACTTAATTACAAATCTCAAATGATTTTAATTTACTGCACTGGGTTTGCAAAATTGTTAAGACAATGTTTTTCTCTTCAAATATACAACCTAATGCTGTCAGTAATTTTGCTGTTTTGAGTGAACTACTAAATAATGCATTCAGATTGTTTAAATATATATATATATATGTAGAATTTATCTTAGAACTCACAAAATGAGAATTTCATATTGTACAGTTAAACATGGCTTACGAAAATAGTGATCGAGATTGTAACATTATTGTTTTCTGATTATAATCTTAGTTTACAAAGATGTTAGTTAGGTTCATATTTAAAACAAAATATGTTCTGGTATTTCCTGGAACAAAAGTACGGTGTCATCTGCATAAATGTGATATATTGTATTGTTTTTATAGGTGTTTGTGAATGATATTAAGGAGTTCTGCATGTGATTGAGTAAAATCTCAGACAAAGGTGACCCCTTGGCTAGGCTGTCGCTTTGTAAGCACTATTCCCCATTAAATTGAAAATAATTCTGGTGTAGTGCTTTTTTAATGAGGAAGATTAATTCAACAATACACGTCACAGATAGGTCAGGGTATCTTTTAGATTATTTTCCAATAAACCTGTTGTTTATAAGTATGTATGTTGGTATATAAGTTGACAGTGTCGTATAAAGCCGATTTGTAAGAAGTCCACAGTTTGATTTACGAGTTCAAAGCTGTTCCTTGGGCTGTAACCATTTTTGAAAACAAAGCGTTACCTTATAATTACGTCGAGTAATTGCGAAGCGTGAAGTGAACTCTACCAAAGCTAAATCAGGTTTATGTATTTTCGGCGAGCCCTTTAATTTGGGAATCTATGGGGGTTGACTTTTGAATGAAATATATCATTATGCCATAACAGTGTTTTGGAATTGTTCAACGCTTTGTTGGCTTGTTTACTGTTAGTTGACGTAGGGTCTTTCGGTAGTTTGTTGACATTTCGCTGGTTCAGAACTAGGTTTATGTACATTAAACCAAAATTATATTATTATTACACAAAACTACATTACCTAAAAACAAGCATGTTAGTGTTAGCGTTTCTCCATAGTTTGAATGTGATTGGTGACACTCAAAGTTACTTGTCGTATTGTCCTATTTTATTTAATTATTATATGTTATTATTATTATTATTATTATTTTATCATTGTATATATTATTTATTGCTATTCTAACTAGTTCCAATGGTGTGTAAAATTAAATGTTGAATTTTCGTATCTGCGTTTGATTTCTGGTATCTCAATTGAAGAGGTGGATTCCAAAAGGAGCTAAGTAATTTTTTGCATTTTTTCAGGAATCTTAAAAAACTACCTAGGAAAGTAAATATAGTAAAATGTTTACATTATTTTAAAGATTTTAGCCAACTATGGATGTTATTTATTTTTTCATATTTTTAAATCTCATTTTCAATAAGTTATATTGAAAATATTTTTCAAAACGGCACTAAGTCAATTGACTTAGCACTTTTTGGAAAACACCTATAAAAGGTTAGGTTGAGTTAGTAGAAAGAAACCCAGTTTGTTTAGGTAAAATATATTTTTTATCCAAGAAACATTTTAAATAGCACATAATTTACAGTATATAATGTGTTTGACATTTTAAATTATTTAAACTTTTACAAAAAATGTTCTCGATCGTCATATACACGTTCGTCATTATCACCAGTTCCTGTTGGGTTGTTTAATGCTTCATCATAAAATCTTCTTACTTCAGGTTTGTGACTGACGAATTTTAAAAGCTTACACACATCTTTCTGCTTTTCTTCGCTTATACAGTTTTTCTTTTGAACTTTTGAAATGTTTCTATAGGCATTCACAAAAGTCTTTTTATTTTTTTTAACGGTGTACCAAGATTTGTCACCTGTGTAAGTACATTCGCATCCTACTTCCTTGTGTTTTTTGAAAAATACAAAAACTCTTTGCTTTCTTAGTTTGAAAGGAAATTTCAGTTTCAGACCTTTGGTTGCAGACAACTTAAAGTCAAATACATCCCAATCAGTTCCCAACACTTTTACAATACCATACTTTTCATGAATTTCTAAGTATTCTTTTGGGCTTTCAATAACTTCTTTTTTTCGAAAACTCTTTTTCCATTCGACTAAAGATTCGGTCAGGTGGCATGTAACTATGACCAC
The DNA here is from genome assembly GCA_018207615.1 of Philaenus spumarius. NCBI lineage: Eukaryota > Metazoa > Arthropoda > Insecta > Hemiptera > Aphrophoridae > Philaenus > Philaenus spumarius. The sequence goes on along the minus strand of JAGFPH010004341.1, from coordinate 20,918 downwards.
GAATCGGAAAATAATGCTCTACAGTAGAGAAGAATGGACTTTTATTATTATTGACATAATGCAACAAACTGCCTATAACAGTTCGGTAACTTTCATGAAGTCCATCAGTGCAGAACAAACTTGGTTGGAACCTCTAGCCGATTGGTTTTCGGTCCACGTGTAAATAAACACATTTTCCTTAGCTTGGTTAGGCCCATGAGTAACAAAAGTCAAATTAAACATCCATATTTGTCGGGAATAGTAGACTTCACCAACAGACAATTTCGGCAGTGGTTGGTTTTGTTGCATATCAAATGATACGCTAACATGATCAGGAACCTCGGTTTTTAATATTTCATAAAACTTTTTGGCCCGCAATTTATGTACTCTCAGTTTGGTCATGGTTTCAAGCTTCATCTTGATATCAGCTGCTGACTTAAGAGTTAGTTTACATTCCTCTCACATTTGTGAAAATAAATAGATTAGAAGTTGCTAAATGAACCAAGCTCAGTTGTAACATTATGTAAAAAAAAAAACATTCCTCACAAAATAAACAAATGTCTGTTTTTTGGATCTCCAAAGGCTAAATTGAATCGGAGGTTAAATAATTTAAAAAATTTGGAGTATGAACAAACCTTTTGACCGTTAGAGTTCTCTTCAGTTTTCCATTTACGCCACAGTTTTTTCACTCTTGAGTTCAGGAGACAAGTAACCTCTCACACTTTTAAGCCTTCCATAATGGCTCTCTCTGCATCGTCTAATTATTTTATTTTGATTATATAAATTCTCTCCGGTTTAAAGGCGATGATAACCATTCAGGGTTTTTGCCTTTAAACTATTTATCAGCGTTTGTGACGATTGCATCGATTAATAGCAGTTTATAGTTTAAAATGGCGGTAGTGCAAACACAAGTAGTTCTAGGAACAGACGTGGGTACAGAGCTCGGCGCGAATGCTGGTACTTGGCCTAGTCCTTACGTGACGGGCGAGGGGTGTGAGGGAAGGGTGGGCGTAAGTGGAGACAAAAAACATTTTCCTACTCCTCTTTCTATTGTGACTCATCCTTTCAACGAACTGAGATCGATTATAAGCTTTATTAAAATCTCAATGTTAGTATAGTATGTTCAAAAAGACCTCAGATATAAGTTGAAAAGCATAAAATTGGAACTTGGAACTGGTTTATACACCCGCCAGGAGTAAGCCAACTGATGTTTTTTGTATGGCTAGTAGCGGATAGTCCAAGTCCCAGCATTCGCGCCGGGATCTGTAAATTAATTATATTATAATTATTCATGATTTATTTTCTCTTCCGCGAGGGATTTGTCAAAATCAATTGCACGGTTCTCGTTTTCCTTTGTCAATTGTTTCAATAACATTTCCTTATCATTATTACTGTGTAACGGACTGTCCTCGAGGAACTTTATTTAGAGAGCCATTCAAGCCGCTTCAACATTTTGGTGAGACAAAATCAGCTCCTGCAGTATAATCATTCCATTCAATGTAATATCATCAATACAATATTATATACAGGATGTTTGAAAAGTCTGGAAACAGCTTAATATCACAAAATGTACGAGTCTTATGAGATAGAAATAAAAGCCGTTATTCAACAACCATAAAAGAACCACTTTTTGGTGAGTTTGAAATTTTTGTCCTCCATCTTGGAATGAACTTCATTTTTTTTTAAATGGGAAGGGGGTCATGTGGTGCATCATTTCGATGTAGAATGTCAAGAGAAAACCAACGGTGAATTTTGCACAACCACATCTTTAACCGAATAAAAATCGCGGCCAAAAACAACGAAATCGTGTTTCCGATTTTGCCCCATTTTACTGTACAGTTTAAACAAATATATTAATTATTCTTCTTTTTGGATTCAGAATTAAATAAGCTTTCAAACGATAGCCACACAACTGTATTTGGTTGAACCACTCGAAATCAATTTTGGAAAAAAATCAAAATGGCTGTAACTCAAAATTTTTAAAAACTCCCAAATATCGAACATTTTGGGATATTAAGCTGTTTCCAGACTTTTCAAATACCCTGTATAAATTCATCTAAAGAACTCACAAAATATTAATTTCATATTGTATAGTTAAAACATGGCTTACTTAAATAGTGATCGAATAATACGCACTGTATTATAGTTTCTGTTTTTATGTTAAGTTTCTAATGATGGATTGTTCATATTTCCCGGATGTGTTTGTTCGGGCATTCCGCTGGTTCAGAACGAGATTTAAGTTCATTAAACCAACATTATATTATTCCAAACGTTCTAAGACCTGTACTGATACATTCAGAGCTATTCCGTAGTGTTACTCCGTTTAGTTTTAACTGTATAGCTGTTACTTATTCTTACAATAGAGTGTTTATGTTTCAACTCTATTTTATTTATTTCACTGAATTCGCTACTATGAACTAAAAGGTTACAAAGGGTCGCAACATCAGGCCCACACATATGTGACGGACACATTTATTAAACCTAACAAACTTTTTTACGTTGTAAAGTTCAATTCTTCAATACCATACCGTATTGAGTAGTGATTTTTAAACACCGGCATTATGTCTTTTGATGATTCTGTAAAAGATAATATAATAGGACAATGGTCGATTAGTATAACGAAAGATAACATAGTACAATTGATGAGCCTGCCAATTAATAAACTTAATTACAAGTATTACAACGAATATTATTTTCTTAATCACTATGTTAAACTATTTGAAACCATAGAAGAATTATGTATTCCATGCTTTTATTATTTTAACCAATAAAATTTACCGGCAATAAACTCTTGTCGGAAGAATACTGGAAGTAGCCTACAGGTTGCATGCTCATGCGTAGACTGGTGTTCACACCCGCGTCGTCCAGAAGTGCCACTACACTAAAGTTACCTTCAGCGTCACCATTGCCGTCTATATAAACCTAGAAAGAAGAAAGTATGATTATTATTTATGTTCATTATCTTTTTTTGTTACCATAGGCTAATCGTATTTTTTTAACTATACGTTCAGAGAAAGTTTGTATACTAATTTTAAACATAAACTAGAAGAGACCCTCGAACAATTGCGGGCAAAGTAATTTAATGTTGTGTAACTTTTAAGTAAATCTTGTTTACTTATAAAATGTATGCACATGAATAGTTGGTTTGCTACTACTGCAAAAACAATAATGTAGATCATTCTACGTGTAAATGATGTAGTTTACTGTCACTATACATGCTGTAGAGTTCCTGTTAAGTTTTGTTCTTAGCCGTGCGTTCCCATTAGTCTAACGATGCCAACACGATCCAAGGTGGTAATACAGTCTCTGTACTGGAGTCCCGTATACATTTTAGTACTGATTTGTTTAACTAACATAATAGAGTACATATAGGAGAGCCAGATAGGGTTGGGTAGACATCACCTTGGACCGGGTATTTTAGACGCCATTTTTAAAAATGGCTAACTCAGATTTTATTTATATACATATATTCCTGCTCCTGTGATAGTCGTACTCATCATTTAGGTGTCTAAATATATGTTTTCTTATATATATTATAGGCATAGCGACGTCTGTTCAATATTGTCGCAGTGTCGACGACGCGTTTTGTTGTGTGACAGTTAATGTTTACAAAAACCTAAAATCCTGAAGTGAGCAGTTATTGTGAAAATAATTATGAAACTGTTTATGATACTGTGAAATGTTCATTTAAATAATATGAGTTAAACAGAAACAATCTA
>JAGFPH010004340.1:109556-121839 GCA_018207615.1 Philaenus spumarius | reverse complement strand
ATATAGTAAATTAAACAAAAAATACGTAATCAATTATCGATAAAAAAAATATTTAAAGAAGAAAATAAACAGAAGTAGTGACCAAAATCTACTAAACTTAAAATTCATGCAAGAGTTTATGTACCCTGACAAATATGCAATTAAATCTGTTAGTTTCTCAATAGAAAATTTAAAATTGTGCTAGTTTTAAATTTTATTACCTTTCCTGACTTTTAAGGATCTGCTCCAGTAAACGAGAAATCAACCGGAAACGCAAGCGCTTCTCTCTATAGCCTTATCTAAACAGTGCAATTTCTTGCAGCTGGGAACTTTGACATTGCCTCATTTCAAACCATTTTATAAATCCATCTTTTGTAATTGAGTGCTGAAAAAAAATATTCTCTATAAAATTGGGGTTCCGGCTTGCATTTCACCGTTAATTATAAATTTTTTATTGTGTAAAGAAAAAAGTTCAAACTTGGTACTTCAAAAATGTCAATTACGTGACAAAGGAAAAAAATGTTTAAATGTAAAATGCAAAACGGTTGCGTATTGTGACTACTTAAAATGAGACCTTGCAAACAATTTTATAATAAACTAGGGGAGACCCCTGCGTGCTCCGCACACCAACCCCCAATGGTACCTTCTAAAACATATATAATTAAAGGTGTAGTATTAATAATAACCTCAAAACTAAGATGGTAAATATTGTTAAATGTTCAAACCAAATTATTTCTTATATTTTATAACAGCAGTTAACAATGGTTAAAAGAACCAGGCAAGGCTCAGGTTTACACTTTAAAACCCTAACCTAAAAGGTGGAAAAAATAATTGCTTCAAATTTTGAAATCAGCTGTTAATGGAAATATTAAAGCAGCTATGTTATCTGTTATTTTATTCAATTGGTTGCTATGGTATTAAATGTAAATACATGTGTTGATTTATCATTCTAGACATAACCTAAGATTTTTTCCGACTAAATTTACAAATATATTGAAATAAAAAAAAGTTTTTACCGAAATTAATTATAGCCTATGTTACTCAGGGATAGTGTAGCTTTTTATTAGTAAAACTATTTTTTCAATCGGTTCAGTAGAGCCAGAGATTACCCCCTACATACAAACAAACAAACAAACAAACTTTACCTCTTTATAATATTAGTATAGATAAACGGTACCAGGAACTGGCACATACTTTCTCACAAACATATTTAAATTACTAAACAGATTCACTGTGACTTGTAGGGCGGGGTAGGAGAGGTGATTTTTTATTAAAGTTGGAGATTAACTCATAAATATTATTATTATTATGTAGAGAGAAAACTATTCGATCGATTTCGAACAAATTTGCACCAAACACGTCAATTAAGTCATTATAGATGCACGTAAAAAGGTTTTGAAAAATTTGGAAAAACAACACCCTTTATGGCTAAAAACCCTCCAAAAGTCAGTTATTATTATTATTATTATTAGCTAAACAAGAATTTTTAGAAAGATGCTGTGTTTTGCATATGGTAGGGCACATTAAAGACTACAAATAAGCCAAATTTTATCAAAATCGTTAGAGCCGTTTTTTTATTAAAATATAATAACTGATTTTTTGGGGGTTTTTGGGCCAAAAAGGGAATTGTTTTCAAGATTTTTCAAAACCCTTTTTCGTGCATCTATACAGGCTTACTAGACATGTCTGGTGCAATTTTTTTTTAAATTGATTGAATAGTTTTCTCCATTTCGCCAAAAAACCCCCAAAATCAGTTATTATTATTAGCTAAACGAGAATTTTTAGAAAGATGCGGTTTTTTTGCATATGGTAAGGTACATTAAAGGCTACAAATAAGATAAATTTTATCAAAATCATTAGAGCGGTTTTTTTATAAAAAAATAATAACTGTTTTTTGGGGTTTTTTTTTACTAAAAAGGGGGTTGTTTTTAAACAAATTTCAAAACCGTTTTCCGTGCATCTATACAGGCCTACTTGACATGTCTAGTGCAAATTTGTTTGAAATCGATCAAACAGTTTTCGCCATTTCGCCAAAAAACCCCTCAAAATCAGTTATTATTGTTATTATTACTAGCTAAACGAGAATTTTTAGAAAGATGCGGTTTTTTGCATATGGTAGGGTACATTAAAGGCTGCAATTAAGCCAAACTTAATCATAATCGTTAGAGCGGGTTTTTTATAAAAAAAATAATAACTGTTTTTTGGGGGGTTTTTTAGCAAAAAAGGGGGTTATTTTTAAAAAAACTAATCAACAACCGTTTTTCGTGCATCTATAAAGGCCTACTTGACATGTCCGGTGCAAATTTATTTGAAATCGATGGAATAGTTTTCGCTCTAGCTTTGTATACAAACAGACATACAGACAGACATTTTGCAAAAAACACTTTTTTGGCTCAGGGGGTCCCAAAACGGATATTTCCACAAAAATCTCAACATCAATTTTTTTTGCGATCACTATACAGTACTTTCTCTATACTATAGTATAGTGAGAAAGTAAAATAAACGAAATAAATGGTTTGAAATTTAACATTGCTCTTATGGGATAAAAATCCAAGAAGGCCGTGGACGAAAAAAATTCACTACAGCAAACGAATTTTCATAGGAAATATGAGCTATTGCAGTGACTCTCATGGCGAGACCTAAGGTCGGGAGTAGTCAATGAGCATCGATCATTGTCCCCTGAACACGGTTTGGGGAGTCATACAAATGATATGTACATATCATGTATGTATGTTCGCACTCTAGCGGCCACCGTTTACCTCCGTTTTAGTCCAAATTTGGTACATAATTTGGTTTTCGAAGTCACTCGGACGAGTTCGTTAGCCAAAAAATCCAAGAAGCGCGTGAGCCGGGGCTGGAGGCTGAGGTACAAACAAATTCTACTAATATATTTCGTACACGGAGGCGGCTGTTCAGCGTCATCGCAAGTAGATAAATTCCCCAAATAGTCGGGTGAAACATAAAAATAAAATTTTGGGAATTCGCTCAACTTACGCCAGCTGCGTGATCGAAGTGGACTAAACTACATGTTTCAATACTGTCCTGGGAAATAAGACTAAACATGATTCATCTGTACTCCGGGAAATAATTACCCACCTTGTAGTAAACATTTCAAATCGTCCGGTCGTAATTCCAACACAACTAGACTAACTTGACACTTTTAAGTTTTATTTCAAATTGCCGTACGGTCGATCTGCGGATCCGGTTTCATCTCCTTGTTAGGAGTGTCAACCTTTACAGTTTACGGTCGGACTTTTTGGACAGCGTTGCCAAATCTATCGTGACACCTGAATCGCTTCTAAATTGCAGTCCGCCAAATTAATCAGCTGTTTCGTTAACTCGGGGGAATAAGCGAGTTCGACGACCCGTCAAAGTGAGTATGCGTTTGCCGGATACATTTTTATTTGATAATTTAATTAGTGCAATGTAAGAATACGTATGGCGATTCCACGCTGAATTTCCTAGTACATAATATTTTCTTGATCTAATACGATTAGATCGAAGTAATATTTTGCTACCTGGAGAGGTTGGTTTTCCTAAATAGAAAATGTTCTGAATAGGGAGTGAATATGTCGTAATTTGTTTTTTAAATGTTTCCCAAAATGATTTTAACGTAATTTGCTTTTTGTTTTGTAAATGTTTCCCACAGTGATTTTGCCGTAATTTGCTTTTTGTTTTTTAAGCGATTCCCACAGTGATTTTGCCGTAATTTGCTTTTTGTTTTTTAAATGTTTCTCACAGTGATTTTGCCGTAATTTGCATTTGTATTTTTAAATGTTTCCCAGAGTGATTTTGCAGTAATTTGCTTTTTGTTTTTTAAATGTTTCCCACAGTGATTTTGCCGTAATTTGCTTTTTAAAATGTTTCCCACAGTGATTTTGCCGTAATTAGCCTTTTGTTTTTTTTTTTATGTTTCCCATAGTGATTTTGCCGTAGGCCTAATGTGCTTTTTAATTTTTTTATGTTTCCCAGAGTGATTTAGCCGTAATTGGTTTTTTAAATGTTTCCCAGAGTGATTTTAACGTAATTTGCTTTTTGTTTTGTAAATGTTTCCCACAGTGATTTTGCCGTAATTTGCTTTTTGGTTTTTAAGTGTTTCCCACAGTGATTTTGCCGTAATTTGCTTTTTGTTTTTTAAATGTTTCCCACAGTGATTTTGCCGTAATTTGCATTTGTATTTTAAATGTTTCCCAGAGTGATTTTGCCGTAAATTGCTTTTTGGTTTTTAAGTGTTTCCCACAGTGATTTTGCCGTAATTTGCTTTTTGTTTTTTTAAATGTTTCCCACAGTGATTTTGCCGTAATTTGCATTTGTATTTTAAATGTTTCCCACAGTGATTTTGTCGTAATTCGCTTTTTAAAATGTTTCCCACAGTGATTTTGCCGTAAATTGCTTTTTGTTTTTTAAATGTTTTCCACAGTGATTTTGCCGTAATTCGCTTTTTAAAATGTTTCCCACAGTGATTTTGCCGTAATTTGCTTTTTGTTTTTTAAATGTTTCCCACAGTGATTTTGCCGTAATTCGCTTTTTAAAATGTTTCCCACAGTGATTTTGCCGTAAATTGCTTTTTGTTTTTTAAATGTTTTCCACAGTGATTTTGCCGTAATTCACTTTTTAAAATGTTTCCCACAGTGATTTTGCCGTAATTTGCTTTTTGTTTTTTAAATGTTTCCCAGAGTGATTTTGCCGAAATTAGCTTTTGTTTTTTTTAAATTCTTCCCATAGTGATTTTTCCGCAGGCCTAGTGATGTAAAACGCCCGGGCGTTTAAATGTCGGGGCAAATGTCCAGGGCATATGCCCAAATAAACGCCCAAAATCCATAAGCGCCCGGGCGTTTATCCAGTTAAAGGCTAATAAACCTAATTAATTATTTCTAATTGCTATACTGAACTGTAGGCCACCAGATCTCTGATATCCAATACAACTTATTTTTTGAAAATATCTTACATTTTGCAATAGAAAACCCTTTTCTTTATACTGTTGTTTATTCTAGATTTATATTCTAAAAGACACATTCCTCAGGGGAGAACGTTGTGAGCATCGTCAGTCACATCCCATATTAGTACAAAAAAATCAACAGAATGTCTTTTTTTCTCTATTTTATTCCCAATATCCGTCTAAGGTTTAAAACATTTGACTATCTATATTATTCTTTGTTAATTGTTGTGAGTGATCTTTACTGTTATTACACCAAACCGTGTGAGTGTTTATTTAATTCATAGTTCTCTTGAAGAAACTATTACTGTCTTTTCTATGTGTGGTGCTAAATAACATTGTTGATATTTGATATCCCAAAGCGATTGAACAGTATTTTAAATTTGTAACATATTTCTGTGACACATGCAATCCATGTGATAGAGAAGTATGATGGGACAAGTAAATTCATATAATGTAGAAACAAAGAATGAAAGGTCTAGTAAGATAAGAGACACAAGATCTAGTAATCAAAATTTAGTGAATTGTATTTATATATATATATATATATATATATATATATATATAAATAAATAAATCAAAGACGCAAAACAAATAAATTTTACTAACTTAAATATGTAAATATAAAAAATGCAGACTATAATATATAAAACTAAAACCAGACTTAAATTTTAATAAATAAGAAAGTACATTGGTAAACAAAAGTGTGTTATATACTAGACTTGTGTTATATACTTGTTTAGGGGTTTATTTTAATGGTTTAAGTTGTTTGTCAACTTATCTCTTGATAATGACCCCCTCCCTTAAAATGTTAATTTTAAGAACACAACTAAGCACTGAAGGCAGTTAAAGATTAAAAACATGAACTATAATAATTAAAACATGAAATATAATATGTAGTTAAAACTGCCTTAAACTAAATTTTTATAAACGCCCAGTTTTTGGGCGCTTAAAATCGCTTTGGGCAAATGCCCGGGCATATGCCCATTTTTAAACGACCAGCCCACTGGGCATATGCCCGGCCCACACCACTACGTAGGCCTAATGTGCTTTTTGATTTTTTTGTGTTTCCCAGAGTGATTTAGCCGTAATTTGCTTTTTGTTTTTAAATTTTTCCCAGAGTGATTTTGCCATCATTTTTTTTAATGTTTCCCAGAGTGATTTTTCCGTAATTTGCTATTAAAATTTTTCCTAGAGTGATTTTGCCAGCTGAACCCCTGACGTGAGTTGAACGAATTTCAGTTGTGCAAAATAATCTCCTATTTACAGAGTGTCCCCGAACTCTCTAGTAGATCCCTTTTTGTGAATTTGTTTCTCTGATCGAGAGAAACATATTTCAAAATATAAACATGTGTTAACGGTGCTTACTTTTTCGTCTGTCTGTCTATATGAGTTTTTTTACAAACTAATTCATATCCAGAGAACTATTTGACCGATTGAGTGCAAACTTGGCGTGAAGTTTTAACCTAACAACAATGTCCTATTTTAAGTAACATAAATGATTATATCCAATAATTTGTTTCAAAATGACGGCTGTTTGAAAATTTTAAACCTGAATTACTCGAAAACCGTACATCTTAACAAAAATTTCATGATACTTTTTTGTAGCCCTTTAATTCCCTATCGGATGTTGTAACAGTCAAAACAATCGGATGAAGGAAAAGAGTTAAGTTATGTGTAATAATTGGTTTGTTCAACCCAGCATCTTATACCAACACAGTAAATATAACGATATGGTGGGTACGTATGATGTTATTACAAACAATTAATGTAATGCATATTTTAAATAGTTTGATGGTTGGGTAAAACGCTTTTACGAACAATTTAACAATCATTGTTAGGTCAAACTTCATGCCAAGTTTGCACTCAATCGGTCAAACCGTTCTCTAGAAATGAATTATTTTGTAAAAAAGACAGACGGAAAATTAAGCAACGTACGCTCATGTATATATTGTGAAATATGTTTGTGTCGATCCCAGGAACAAATCCACAAAAGTGTACCAGAGAGTTCGGGGTCACCCTGTATATATTTTTTTTAATTGTGGATACAAAAACAAGAAATAAAATCGTTTAGTAAATTTAAAAAAAAATATTGAATCATATTTTTGTTCAGACTTATATGTAAGACTTGTAAAAAATATATAAATCTAATTAAAAAGTTATCTATTGTGGTATGTAATGAAAGCAGGTCAATTGTATATAATCATAGACACTTCATGTTGTTATGTAATGTTTATTCCGAATAATTATTTTAATTAGCAGTACATATAATATCACGGAAACCGTAACATTACAAAACCATAGCAGCTATACGGCGCATGCGTAGACTAACCACAACAGACTGGATCGAATGACACTGTATAAACATTACCGGTGACAATTTCCTAGTAGAGAATAGTTTTACTCCGTGAGCAAACTCTATTATGTAACAAGAAGAAGAAGAAATGAACGCCGTGAAAGTGTTTGCGTGAACTTGGAAACATGCGGTGATATAAGTGGCAGTGATTGCGGCAAATGGAGCATCAAGACGGGGACATTGGGGATAATTTGTAAAGGGCGGGGTTATGTCCCTTGTACTTACTATTAAATCTTGAAACGCACTTACAAGTAGCATTCTAAAGTTAAATATAAAGATTCGGCGAGTGTCAATATCAAAACTCATACTATGGCTTTTTAGCGAATTTCGATAAGAAAGATTAGCTGTTACTTTTATGGTGAGACCTAAGGTGCACCAGTTATGGTACCCGAACACCTTTTGGGGTGTCATTAAAAATTCGATGTATATGTGTGTTCACACTCTAACAACGGCCGCATTTACTGTCCGATTTGGTCCAAATTTAGTACACACGTTGGTTTTCCAAATCACTTTTCGTTAGACAAAAATCTATTAACCGGAAACACGGTTTATGACCGAAAGTAAACCAACTTTTAGATTTTTCATAATGGAATGGATTTTTTTTTATGGTTTTATGTAAACAAATAATTATATAATATGATTCTGCACTTCTATTTTTACACGACTTTATAGCCCGTCTGGTTCGCCCAAAATCGATCAAAACGTAAACCACTACAAAAGTACCCAGTTAAAATACACACACGGGGGGGGGGGGGGGATTTACCGAGGGGCAACTTTTGATCCGAGGCCGCAATGTCGAGGCGCAAATTGCGAGCGGAATTAAGCGACGCATTAGCCGAGGCTGAAGGCTGAGGTGCAAACAAATTCGTCTTACAAATTTCGTACCTAAACCAGACTTATTTCCCAAACCCTAATGCATATATAATTTTAGAAATTTTATGTACGACCTATATAACTTTGAGAAAGACTTACTTTATTATAGTTTTAATACGAGTTGTTAAATATTAGTTCAAGTTAAACAGCTAATTTGTATTAAAAGTTCAACGACATAATTTTAGGTTAGGCCTAACTATACTGACCAATGTTTATTTAATGCATTTACATTCATGACCATACCAACCAAGTTAGCAAATTTAAACATTAAAAAAAATCAGAAAGCACCATTACACCATTTTATCACCGATACACTAATTTAACACAACTAACAAAATTAAGAAGTGCAATGTCAATTCCATCGGTAGCGTGACGTGACTAGATCTAGGCCTATACAGCTATTGAGTTAAAGAATTTTAATTTACCACTGCCTATTTTATTTCGTCGATTTCTTTTTCTTTTACGATCAGCTATTACACTAAACTTCTGGCTTATACTAGTACGCGTGTAAAACTATAAAGAAGAAGAAATCATCGACGAAATCAAAAGCGTCTTACTTTATCGCCAGTTCGTATAATTTACCTCGTCCAAAAGTAGTCACTTCGCAAAAATCAGCGCCTAAAAAAGTTTCCTCTTCAAAACATCTAACTAGAAACAAATTTCTAGCGGCTGCTAAGATAGACCTCAGACTATTTAGCTTTCGTAAAACGTACAAGGTTAAGGTGCGGCTATACACGCACACACCCGTCACGTCACGTCACGTCCCGTCTTTTCCAAAAAGATATGCTCCCTGTGTAATCAAATGAAGGTGGATATACACACCCGTCACGTCACGGCTGGAAAATATTTGAATGCTCTAGACAGCATACCGTGCCATGACGTGACGTTACGCGACGTGTCGGGTGTGTATAGTCAAGGGTCCCGTCGAGTGACGTCTTTTATCTCCGCTTCGGCTTTTAAACATCGTTGGATATTTTGCTGGCTCCGTAGCAGAGACAATACAAAAATACTGATTTGTTTCCATTGTGATAACACTTTTTATCTACACTTGGATTATATCATTAAAATACACGAATCGTTGCTTCTAAAGAAACTTTAGCGTTAAATTATACGGCTTCCTTAATGTATTCAAGTCTGTTAAATTCCTCTCATAAACTCAAAGCTCGTAGTTTTGTTTACAATATATTTAGTATTAAAATACTAAATTAATTTCACACATAAGACAATAACTTCTTCATCGTTTGTGGCTTAGGGGTTTTTTTTTAATTGTAAATAAATAATGCTCACAGGTATATCGAAAGTACTTAATGTTTGCTTACTTTGTTTAGATTTAAACATGAATAGTTGGCGTCAAATGGTTTTTCTGAAACATAGATAAACAAGAGTCCGCAGCAATATATATTTCAATATTAGCATTGTATTTGGATAACCTAATAGAACTCCGATCCAATGCTATATTTCGTTCCACTGGAAATTCGACGATAGTGGCGCTATCTATTGGGGAAACGACGGAAGCTGTGTGAAACGCCAATGCTACCAATGATTTCTCCCTAGCGCTACCTCGCGGCGCGATCATGCACTATTTTCCCGACAACCTAATTTTCGCCACACTGCTGCCGTATGGATGCAAGATCTATTTATTATTCATGATCTAGTGACTACATTTTAATTTCCTGTGGCAGGAAACATCTGTACATTATCTTTAGGAAGTGGCACTGCCAAGAATAACGACTATGTATTAAATCAACAACTACTTCTTCTAGTAAACTTAAACTTGAATTATTTGTTACTACTGGTAATAAACTAGGTAACGACCTCTACAATGACATTTTGTTGTGAAACTTTACTGCCCAATACGTAGTAGCATTTAATTTTTACCAATGCTAACTGGAGGAGTTTTTTTATTTTTGACAATCGGTAAATAAATTTAGATGTTAAAATACAAAATAATAAACGGAGTATTAACTTAAGCAGTAATTTATTGAATTTTAATTACAACATTTTTTGTAATAAAATAAATAATGCTTATTTATTAACCTAAAACTAAAAAACACCAAAAAGTGTACTTGTAAATATAACTATGAAGTAAAAATGAAATTTCATATTTTTTTATTGAAATGACAACATTCCCTTACATTCAAAGAAACTGCACGACAATCGGTCCGGTCTCCGGAAATAGACATCACTAGAGTTGTAACCTAAAACCAAAAAACCCAAAATGCATTTAAAATATACCGATGAAGTAAAAATATAATTTTCGCGCTTGGACTTGACGCATGTGTATAGCCACCCTATATAAAATGACTGGAATGGATGGGACGGGACGTGACGTGACGAATGTGTATAGCCGCCCCTTTATTCAGATGCGACCAGAGGGTAGACAAGATCCGGCGCGGTCCAATCCTCAACGTCCCAGGCCTACGAAATTCACTTCCGTTAGAGTCCCGTTCAATGGTAATGTAAACCTCGCAGCGATTCATTGTTCCACCGTAAACGAGATTACACGCTCAACTCCTCATAAGGTCTGCCGAGAACGAGTTTGTCTTCCTGGCGACTCCGCCACCAAGGTTAACCAGATTCAAAAATACAGAACCTTGCTCGTCATGTCACAATTACTGCGGCAAACTGACCGAACCGCGGAGGCAAGGTGTACAAAACATCCACTGAAATGATTGCGTTTACTGTTGCCTTGCAAAGGAAAGTGTAACTTTGTAACTGAAAAATATTAAATCTCCGATAAAAAATCAAACTTTTATTATTTGTTAACCAGTAAGCCCCCGTGAAAAATCACAGGCAGATTAATTAGATACACGTTAGAAATACATTATGTAAAAAAAATTATTTAAAAACAACAGACTTTATTTAGGCCTACCTAACTATGCTGACGGGAATTTTTAACTCGGTAAATGTGTACAATTATTAGGGTTATAAAACTGTAGGCCTATTTATTAAAATTGTGTATTTATATACGTATAATATATATTTATAAAGAAAGATCAAAATATTATGTTTCAAATGCTTTTTATTTCATATTGATTGATCAAATGATTTAGAAGTTATTAATATTATAGAGAACAAATTAATAATCAAATATGTTTATATGTTATACGAAGATACACGAATGTTTCCGAATTTAAACGAACAGATATTTCTTTTTTTAAATATTTATAAACGAATAAAAATAAAACATTCACAAACATTCATGATAAAATGTTGTATTTACATACAGTTTATAACCTCGAAGCAATTCTTATAACGTATTATAGCATACGTTAGTTCTATAACTCACATTTTAAAAATATCAACTTCACAAGAATCTATAATCATTGAAGTTGTAAACATAACCCCAAAGTATAATCTACGCTCGGTTTTGTTTAAGTATTTGAGATGATGGGTGAAATCAGCTACGTACGTATGTATATGAGTTGATGACTATATACAATCATGATTTCTCGAAAAAAGCCTGGTCTTGGCCAAATATTTAAACAAAATAAAACGTTGACTAGATTATTTTTGTTTTCACGATAAGTTAAATAATTTTCTGTCAACGAATGGAAGAAGTTAGCTAATAGTTTCTTGGAGTTTTCACCTCTTCAGAAAGTAAAAATAATTCCATCACGCAGCTGAACCGCTGACGTGTATATGTTTTCGGGTTTCAACCAACTATTTAGGAAATTTGTCTACTCACATGGGCGCTGAATAGCTGCCTTCGTGAACGAAATATATCAGTAGAATTCGTTTTCAACCTGTTCACGCGCTATTCCTGCCGCTCGCAGCGGAAACAGTTCCTTTGCGTGATTCCACTTCGACCTTGCGGCCTTGGATTATGAACTGGGTTTTGTGAGGTAAACAATACCGGGTACTTTTACGGCATTTTAAGTTTCGATCGATTTTTGGAACCAAACGGGCTATAAGGTCAAAACAAAATGTGCACAATAATCCCCTATATTTATTTTTTTAGAGAAAATTTAAAAAAAAAAATCATTTTAGCACGAAAAATCTTTAAAAATGTTTCTTCCAGTCAAAAAATGTGCTCAGGTTGTTGGATTTTTTGGCTAACAAACTGGTCCAGGCGACTTACAAAAACCAAAAAATGGTACCAAATTTTACCAAATCGGACACAAAATGTGGTCGTTAAA
>JAGFPH010004340.1:66902-84556 GCA_018207615.1 Philaenus spumarius | reverse complement strand
GCCTTCTTTCACTACCTAATTGTCAAAGACCAGTTTACACTGCCATTTTTATTGCCATTCGGTCCGGTTCATTAATCAGTTGTCTCTATTCTTTACTTTTTTCACCTGCCATCATAAATATGTTTTATTTTAATACAAAGTAGAACACCGAGATTTATTGTAGAAAACTATCTACCACTTTACAAATTTTCTTTGTAATCTTTTTTGTGAGCTCAGACACGCTTTTTATTCTTGGTCTATTTTGACGATTGATATGTCAAATTAAAGGGACTTTTCTGAAGATGTTCCAACAGTCATTTGTTTTATCCTCAATCACTAGGACTCTGTCCCCTTAGGCATCAAACTTCCCATTTATATCTTATGGAAGGAATATTTTATTGAGTGTATGTCGCATGTGGTTTATTTTAAGTAATCTTTGGTGTATTTATTATTGTAATTTTCTGTAAGGCTCTGCCTAAGGTAATTAATTTGATTTAAATAAATAGCTAGTTGTCTTAAGGCACTAAATATTCCTATTTATAACCTAACATTGTAATGTTTACATACTTTTTATTTTTTACAACGTTTGTTTTCAGTTCACTGAGTATTTAAAGCTTATGGTAGGCTATATAAATCTACATATATAAAATCCAAATACCACTCACTGACTCCCTCATCACGAAATCTCAAAAACCACCGAAAGGATTGGAATTCAATTTGGTATGTAGCTTCCTCTAGGGCCGTAGGTGTTCGCTAAGAAAGGTTTTAAAAAAATTAGAAATTTTAGGAAGGGTTGGGGGGTGGGGGTCAAAGTTACTAAAAAAAACACCGAACGGATTGGAATGAAATTTGGTATGTAGCTTCCTCTACGGCCCTAGGTGCTCGCTAAGAAAATTTGTCAAAAAATTAGAAATTTTAGGGTTATTGGGGGGGGGGGGGTCGAAGTTATTAAACATCCCCATAAGAAATACATAGTGTAATATATTTATATATATTTTTTGTTAATACTGTATACTTTTAACTTTGATTTGTCTATCCGTGCAAAGCCGGATCGGTCAGCTAGTATTATATAATATAGTTCTTGAGATTTAGTGAGATTATTAGTTAAAAAAAACAAAATGTAAAAAATAAGAAGAAAATAACATGTACCATTAGTAGGAAATTGGGATAGTATAAACCACAAAAATTACGTGAGTAGTTCGTAATTTAATCTAAATATATATTTATATACTAAAATCAAACAATTTCGAAGCATTGCCGGGAACACGAGTTCATTATATTTCTCGGAGAAACACATCCAAACAATTGCCATGAGAAAGTCAAGCACTAGAACAAATGTTACGATTCTCTACAAAAACTAAACTACATAAAGGTTACATTTAATAGGTCAATGTTGATGTTGATGTGGATGGTTCACATTATTAATAAACATTATTCAACTCGAATGCTTCGAGGCGTACTTCCAATTCCCCGAAGATTAGATAATTAGGGTTATTAAAGTTTACGATACTGCCACCAGGTTCTCTAGTGGCACTATATAAGGACGTGGCTAAGTGTTATTTCTTTTAGTTTTAAAATTGTTCTTCGTATTTTTTTTATATTCTAAAAATAAGTAGCGCAATACGTTTTCGCTTACTCATCCCGTTTTCTTTCGCACAACAAAGGCGCCTTGTAAGAATGGATTACTAACTTGTCTAAAAACATCGAACGAATTGAAGTATTTACGTTTGTTGTATTCTATAGTGTTTTTGTTATCTTCTGAACCTTAGTACAGTTTTGGTGTGAGAAGGTAATAACCATATCGTCCACACATAACAATATGAACCTCTTAGTTTTCATTACATATTAGGGAGTTTTTTTATCCACCCTTAAATCATTTTAGCTGTTATATTCCATCCCATTATGACAACTTGACTTTTTCTGGATTTTGAATTATTGTTTTTCTAATTTAGTCAATTTTTTTTTAATTATATTATTTTTATTCATTACTACTTGTGGCGATACAAAAAAAAATGTTACAATATGACAGAGGTTCAGAAGAGAATTAAAAAATCAGATGTAATCTATATACCAGGTGTCTTAAAAGTCTCACCCCCCTCCCTATTATTTTTTGTTATTAATGGAAATAGACAGATTTTCTTTGAGGATTGTTAACATGACCAAAAAATTTAGTTTTTTATTGTATCGTAAATTTCAACCCCTCCCCCGAACATTTTAAAAGAGAACCCCTATTGAGTGAAACATCATTCTAAAGGCCTTGATAAAAGAAGAAGATTGGCTCAAAGCGGAGGTCTGTATGTTGACTCTATCCAACACAATGACCAATCAAAGTTGTAATTTTCCCCCATTTAAATAACATTGAAATGTTAAAGATGATACATCTGTTATTTTTTACAAGGGTTTAATCAAGTAGATCACTCAATCTAAGTTATAAAACATAGCAATTAGTATAAAAACATTAAATCTAAGCCCTCTGGAATTCCCAGGTACTGGACTTTGGGTTGATACAACCTTGCTTTGTTATTCATAACTGTGCGTGTTTGTCGACTCTTAATAGTAAAAAGTAAAATTTTTGGGATAGGGGTTGAAATTTAAGATACAACAAAAAAACTAATTTTTGGCCATGTTAACAATCCCCATAGCAAATCTGTCTATTTCCATTAATAAAAAAAATAATAGGGCGGAGGGAATCTTAAGACACCTGGTATAAATAATTTACTTGGTAAATGTAGAATCAGTTTATTATGATTCATAACCAAAAACTTTTTTAGGTTAGCTTTAGCTTTGCGAGTTGTTCCCTCGACTTTGTGTCCTCGGATTATGAACTGTTTCGCTTCGCTCGCAGTGAATTTAGTCTCTTCGCGATCAGAAGCTGCCTCCCCATTAGAACATGGTACTGAGATAACGATTTTTGTTTACATTGGTGAAAACCTTTTGCAAAATTTCAGCTCCTTTGACCTTTGACAACCTTTTGACATCGATTTACAGCTCTTTTAAAGACTAGAGGATGGTGGAATCTACAAATAAGACACCATTTTAAATTAATTAAAGTTATTGTTCCAACTAGAAAAGTGGCGTAGCCATCCATCTAAACCCAGATTAAAAACTATCATTGAAAATACTACATCGAATGTTATCAACATACTTGATTAAAAATACGTAATTTGAAAGATGGTAAAACAACAAAAATGATCAAAATTGTAAGCCTATCCATAATAGGCAACGTAACCGTGACTTATATAACAGATTTGACTAAGTGCTGAGGTTATTGCAAGCGTTTTACGTAAGCCTTCTAGATCTTGTTTACTAAAACGCATACATTTAAATACATTAAAGAACACAAAACGTGGTATTTCAACAAGAATTAAGCAATTTATATCCCTGTAAAAGAATGGCCGAACACGTGACTTGAATTAGTTTAATATTTTGGGAATGTCTGTAGAAAACTGGAGCGTCCCAAATTTTCAAACCTACAACAAATTGGAGTATGATGTTACTTTAACAAAACATGATGTTTTGAAATTATTAATCAACTTTTGTATAAAACCACCTACACTGTAGTATTTCAAAAATGTTTTCTGTTCGTAAAAACTTTACTAAAAAACTTCTTAACTGATTGAGATTAAAACATTTAACGGCGTATGAATGCACTCTGAATTCTGGTTGGCTTAGGTTATCCAATACCATTTTTTATCAAAACTATAAGTGATTGAATAGTTCGTTCACGCAGCTGAACCGCTGACGTGAGTCGGGCGAATTTTCAAAATTAAGTTTATACGTTTTAGGGTTTTAACCAACTGTTCGGGAAATTAGTCTACTCACAAAGGCGCTGAATAGCTGCCTGCGTGTACGAAATATATTAGTAGAATTTGTTCGCATCTCAGTCGACAGCCCCGGCTCACGCGTTACTTCGTCATGGTTGCGGCCTCAGATTATGGACTGCTTCGTTTCGCTCGCACCGTACGAACTCTCTTTTATGGTATTTTACGTTCTGATCGATTTCGGGGGAACCAGACGAAGTATGAGGTCGTATAAAAAACAAAATATGCAGAATAATCTATATTTATTTTTTTATTAAAGAAAAAACAAAGTTCCATTCTAGTACGAAGGAAATTTTTACTGTACTTGTAGTCAAACAACGTGCTTAAGGTTGTTGGATGTTTTGGCTAACGAACTCGTTCGAGCTACTTAGAGAACCAATTGCTTGATACCAAATTTGGGCCAAATCGGACGTAAAGTGTGGCCGTTGGAGTGCGAACACATACCAGGTGTCTTAAAAGTACCACCCCCCCCCCTTTAACTTTTGTGTTTGTTAAAACAAACAAATATCCTTTGGGGAATGATACTAACTTAGCCTAAAGTATCTTTTGAAGCAATCGTAAATTTTGCTAAAAATGGGGGATTTTGGGGGCAACTCAACATTTTTCAATGGGAACTATGGTCATGTGATACCTCATTTTAAAAGTATATTTAAGACTAGGAAAATTACATAAAGAATATAAAAATCGGACCACCCAAAAGAAAATGGCGGCCCTAAACGTGATGAAATAAATCGACGTAAAGATGCTAATATCTCGAAAACGAAGAGTTTTTAGAAAAAATTTCAAGAGACAAAAAATATTTATTTCAAAGTGCTTGACCTAAAAAAATTGCTTTCAAATTGATTTCGTAAATTTTATTTAGGAGTCGACTTAAAATTTACGAAATCGATTTGAAACAAACATATTTTGTCTCTTGAAATTTTTTCTAAAAACTCTTCCTTTTCGAGATGTTAGCAACATTATGTCGATTTATTTTAACAAGTTTAGAGCCGCCATTTTTTTGGATGGCCGATTTTTATTTTCTTTGTGTAATTTTCCTAGTCTTCAATCTTTAAAATGAGGCATCACATGACCATACTTCCCATTTAAACATTTTGAGTTGCCCCCAAAATCCCCCATTTTTAGGGGACACTCAAAATTTCCGATGGCTTCAAAAGATACTTTGGGCTAAGTTAGTATCGTTCCCCAAAGGATATTTGTTCGTTTTAACAAACACAAAAGTTAAAGGGGGGGGGGACTTTTAAGACACCAACCTGGTATATAGACTATATAAACATTTTAATGACACGCCAAAAATGTTCTGGGTACTTTGATCGGTGCTAGTTGACCATTCACGATCTAAGGTCTCGCCACGGGGATACGGAATACTACCCCCCGGAAAACTCCCCCCCCCGGTAAAACGGGGCGTCCCAAAATCATCCAACTATCCGAAACATACTGTGACTAAACAGTTTAGGTTAGTCTTCTATTGCCTAACGTACCTAACCGTGAAACATAGTCATAAAGTTATATATACATCGTATAACTTATCCTCGACAAAAATATCTATAAATAGTCAATAGGGTTATAGATTGCTTCGCTTCGCTAGTTTGCATCCTCTCTTGGATTTCAACTGGCTACTTTTATGGTATTTTACATTTCGATCGATTTTGAGCCAACATATTTGAAAAAACAAAATATCCTATATTTTATTTCTTTGGATAAAACCGCAGAAAAGTTTCGTTCTAGTACGAAAAATCCGAAATTTTACTTCTTATCAAAAAACATGTTTCCGGTTGTTGGATTTTTTGTCAAACGAACTCGTCCAAGCGACTTTGAAAAACCGAGTAGGCCTGTACCAAATTTGGACACATAATTATATATAATTTTTAATGATACCCCAAAAGGTGTTCTGGGGACCATGATCCTTGCTCATTGACCTTAGGGCTCACCGTAAGAGTCACTGTAATACCTCATCTTTCCTATGGTAATTCGCTAATAAACGGTGTTCTCTATTTTGTCAAATGGAAGCAGGTTGCGACCGTCATTGCTACTAATTTGGCAAAAATGCCCAGCGGGTTCTGAAAAAATAAAGGAGATTTAAAACAGAAGACAATAAAGTCAGGATACCTTCTACAGACGAAAGACTGTTGTCTCGACCCACGTAATTTTAAATCGGCCAGTAAATCGTGCATAAAGAAGCATTGTGATGATTTCATTAGCAAGTATTATAATGGTGTATCTATAAATAGCTCCAGCTACATGTCTATTGTTACCTACCGCGCCTGCGTGTCATATCAGCTGATAGGCAGGCCGCAGCCGGCTAAGTGTCAGTTAACCACGTACATTAATGGGTAACCGCGATTCTACCATGAAAGGACAGGCCGATCTGTGACTCACAGATTTGCTTTATGTAATCTAGTCGTTAGGCTTCACACTGACCAATTAGATATTCATGTTATGTAAATATTGACGGTGTAATTAGCGAGAAGGTTATGCGTAGGTTATCAGGCTGCTAGCCAAATCCTTTATATAAAGGATGGTACATATTTCGTTTTGATTGTAGAACTGTGTCCGCCATTGTATCAGTCTCCTATATGACACCGCTTAGCCTACTTCAACGAGATGAACCGATATGTATGGCAAGAGTGCGGTTTCCCGAAAATGTTGAGGAGACAGAGTTGGCGGACAGGGTGTTCAAACCTAGCCCTTGGGATGGTTCGACTGTTACATTTTGAACAGCGTCTTTAATCTGTGGGATTCGCAAATTATTTTCAGGAGACATTTTCAACAAACAAGCAAGGATTCGCAAACATTTTGGGGAAAATGTTTTTCAGCGCTTTGCCTTCTTAACTTTAACGCATATTTATACCAGACTTGGCTTTACTAGCGAAAGATGAGCTATTGCACTGAATCTTATGGTGAGACCTAAGATCGGGAGTTGTAATGAGCACTCAGAACATTTTTTGGAGCGTCATTAACATGTTTATACGTGTTCGCACTCTAGCTGCCGAATTTTACGTCCGTCCGATTTTGTCCAAATTTGGTACACACGTTGGTTTTCTAAGCCGCTTTACGAGTTTGTTAGCCGAAAAATCTAACAACCGTAAGTAAGTAAGTTATTTGACCAGAAGTAACAAACAACCTGGGGTCATTAAACATTTTATATATATGTATACAAATGTTTGCACTCTAACGGACGCATTTTAAGTCCGATCTGGATCAAATTTGGTACACACGTTGATTTTCCAAGTCGCTCAGACGAGTTCGTTATAGCAGGAACACAAATTCGGCGAGTAGATGCGTAGAATGAAGTAGATTTTGTCGTCATAAATTATCCAAATTGATTGAAATTGCCTTTATTTGAAACATAATTAAACTTCGAATGTGGTGAGCTTCGATTTTGATATTTTGATATTGAGAAGAGACTAAGAAAAAATAGCACACTCTGATTTTGAGTTAAGTCAAATAACGAATTTAGTTAAAAGCAAACTTAAAAAAACTAAATGATATCCACATTGGGACCGTCCTAAACTTTACGCCAATAATCTTGTTATTCGTTCAACATTGCTCTTACGAGAGTTGAAATTCAAGATGGTGGTTCGGTCTGCCAAACCTTAAATGTATTTACTACACTTCAAAATCTTAAATTGACTTGAATATTTAATCAGGAGAATAACGATACGATTGCCAAACCTAACCACGCGTCACCAAACCAACCTATTTACAGTTAACTCTGAAGCAAAGATTATCTGTTCGAAAATTGCTGAATCATTGCTCGTTAAAAACCCCCCCGATTACAATTAATTCAATACATGTTCAACTAGAACGCAATCACCAGCGTACAACCGATGGAAGATATATCGCAGCGGAACGCGTATTTCAACAGACCACTTCGCTCGAGAGAGTTGCAAAACGTTCCGTTATTCAAAAGCAGAATAAATCACAATAGAGTAATCGAAAAAAAATCCGAAGAAGTTCCACTCTCATTGTTGTACACTTCGGCAAGATTCGGTTAAAACAATGCTACAAACTTCGCAATCCGAATGCATAAATACAATGCTCATTTATTTCTGCTCCATCACGGTCGTTAGAGACGCAATTTGAGTGTACGGATTTGCCCTCGATTTAAGTTAACGCTGGAGTGGTAACAATTGAGTTTTAACAGCAGACTTGAAAAAAATATGTTCCAGATGGTAAAGAATACAACTTGTTAGTGCTTTTGTTCGTGAAATGACGCCATCAAATCGACGATCACAAAAACTATTTATTTCACGTGATGAAACATTGATTGCATTGTTTTAACTTAAGAAAAGAAAATTATATCACTTTTACTGATTTCTCTTGTTCATCGTCTTCCGACTATCATGATTTGATAAGGAGCTACGAAGTGATGGAAAAAAATGATTAAAAAACTTACTTTTGGGTTTTTAAGTGAAACTTCTTTAGGGCAAATGACCTGGATCAAGCGAAAAATGAAACGCTTCCCTTCTCCTACTTCAACAGGCAGTTGAGAGGAACGAGTAGAAGAATCGTTTAACAAGAATGCGTACTGCAAAAAGAGAGAGAGGATCATTTCTACTCTCACTGTCGCATACGTCAGTCTACGCTCATGCGTCGCGTGTACTGTGTTAATACGTAGCATAGTGAACCAATTGACGCTTGCGTGTTATACTGAACATACTGAATACGTTCTAATATTTTTTCAGTATTAAATCAAATGGACGAAATCAGCTGTCATATGTTTGAATCGTTGTTGAAAAGAAACTACTAAGCCTACAAACAAACTATATCCAACCAAATCTATGCCTTTTAGGGATTTTCAACAAAGTAAATGTCCAGAGCCTATAATTTAGTATTTCACTCAAATACCTGAGATACATTTTATTTATCATTTACCCAAGACTAAATGATAAAAAGTGATACACCGTTAGATTTGTCTTTGAAATGTCTACAGTTTTCGTATCTTAATATTTTTTCATAAAAATTTTAATTTTTAGATATCTTCAAACGGATAACTTCAACAAAATAAAATTTTTCAAATTTGTGTAAATCAATGTGATAAATATGCCTGCTGATTTTCATGAATTTATCTCAAACCGTTCATGAGATAATCATTTAAAAAATGTAAGTTACAGCCATTTCGATTTTTTCAAAATTGATTTCGAGTGGTTAACTAAATACTCCCAAATATCGTTGTGTGGCATATCGTTTGTAAGCTTATTTAATTCTGAATCTAAAAATAATAATTTATGTTTTTAAAAAATAGTACAGCAAAATGGGGCAAAATCGGAAAACAATATTTCGTTGTTTTTTTGGCCACCATTTTAAATCGGTTAAAGATATGGACATACACATTTCACAGTTGGGTTACTCTTGAAATTCTACATCGAAATGATGTATCACATGACCAACTTCCCATAAAAAAAAAAAAAAACAAAGTTTCATTCAAGATAGAGGATACATTTTGTGAAATTTTAATAAAATAGTATTTTTACATAGACTAGATCCCTCAATAGTTACTCTACCTTCAAATTTTCCTTATACAAGAAATACTAAGCCGTTGTTAGACTTTACACCCACCCTGTATATATCACAAGTGAAGTTATTTTCATTATTTTGAATTTTCGTTTTATAAATTGACTTTTTTATTCAAACTTTTAATTTTCCAAAGAATAAATAAACAATATTGTTAATAATTATAAACTAATGTGTACTGATTACTATTATTAAAGATAAATAAATGTTGTAAATACAAGCAGGTGTTCCAATCCACTAGTAGACGCCAAGTTTGGAATGATCAGAGTACTGCTTCACAGCACTGGAACAACAAAAACCTATTTATCTATAAACAATTTCGAGGCTAGACTTCTGACCGCAGTGTTTGGCTGACGGAACATGCTGTCACGTCTGACAAGGTCATTCGATGTGGCTTGCCATCTAGAGAAACCCAGATGTATTATTTATTCCCGGGATTTTATAATATCACAAGAACAGGTTACTCCTTGTGCTTTTGATCTTAGCTGGGACACGGTCTTATGAGAGCCTTGGCCTCTTTCGCTTGGCTTGTCACAGGTTCTTTATCCTGGACGACTTACTGTCTCACCAAGGAACTTGTATACTGTCTCTGGCTCCTGCCATCTTAAGGGTCTGCTGTAGTGGCGGCCATCTTGGATTTTTATCCCATAAGAGCAATGTTAAATTTCAAACCATTGATTTCGTTTATTTTTTATCATAAAATTGTTTGCAAAGTCTCATTTTAAGCACAGTTACAATACGCATCCGTTTTGCATTTTAGATTAAAAAAAAAAATGCTTTTCTTTTGTTATGTAATTGACATTTTATAAGTACAAAGTTTGAAATTTTTCCGAACACAATAAAAAATTAATAATGAAAAGTAATTTGCAAGCCGGATCCGAAATTTTATAAAGAATATTCAGGGTTTTTTCTCAGCACTCAATTACAAAAGATGGGTTTATAAAATGGTTTGAAATGAGGCAAAGTCAAAGCGCTCAGCTGCAAGAAATTGCACTGTTTAGATACGGTTATAGAGAGAAGCGCTTGCGTTTCCGGTTGCTTTCTCTTTACTGGAGCAGACCCTTAATGTTCAGCGTAAATACATTTACTAATTATTGTCACTATTCATTTCAAAGTGATCGTTGATTGGTTATTTAAAAGAATTTACGAAAGCAGTTGTTTTTCTTCATTTTAATCAAAGTTAAAATAAAGGTTTTATTAGGTAAGATAAAATCGAATCAACGCTATCTCAGGGTCTCAACAAAACTCTATATATTCACGTCTCAAAAGTCTGTGAACGGCTTTAATATTTTTGTAACCGTTGCAGATTACGCAACTAAACTTGGCGAATCGTTTCTCTACCAAAAACACTAATTTTTAGTTTATAAACTTAGGGGGACGGCCCGCAGGGAGTCGGAGAAAATCTTAAATAGAAGCATAGGTCGAGTTGTACATCAAATTCAAGATCTACCTTAGAAGAACACAATGCCGCAAATCAGACATCGAAAGGTCCAACCTACACTAAATGGTGACCGTTTAAAGTTACAATAATGGGCATTTTGAAAATGGCTTAATTTTACTAACATATGAGTACCCGGTTCAAATCCGTAATTCTAGAGGATGCAAACCGCGAAGTGAAGAAGTCCATAATCTGAGGCAGCAAGTTCGAGGTGCAAAACAAATTCTACTAACATATTTCTACACGCAGGCAGGAATTCAGCGCCTTCGTGAGTAGACCAATTTCCTATATAAATGATTGAAAACTCATAAATTTGTGTCCGCACCTGCGCGATCGATGGGAGCGGGAGCGATTTAAATTCTGAAAAGTGCCCGCGCGGACAGCGTGTACCAAGGCGAAATATGAAGCCACACACACCGACGCGATCTGCGGGAAGAGGGAACGAGGCGGGCGAGATCTGGCCGCGATTTCCCGCCCTGATAGCTGCGTGCAACGTTTGCAACGCTTCCCGAGATTGTATTTTGTGCGGAAAACCCCTGAACTAGTCAGCTGTTTGTTTACACACAACAACACCATGCCGTGCATAACTGAACATTTGCTGGAAGTTGTATTTACGTATCCAACCTCAAGGACTGTGTGGTACGACCTCAACCTCAAGGACTATAAGGAAGAAGGACAAGATCTGGGAGGATATCGGGAAGAAAATAAAAACTAAAGTAATTCCTAGTCGTTCTTCGGCACTAAAGGCTTCACTGTAGTTATGATTTTGTTTTTCAATACTGTCAGCAATCATACTGAGCAACTCGCCAAAACATTCCTTGAGTCATTCTAAAATAAATGTAAAACCTTCTGCAATCTTTTCTCAACTGGGGCATGAGCGTGTGGTACTCGCCAAATTCAAGCCCTTATGTATTTCGTGAACCCACATTTTCTTCGGTCGTTCGTCTTCTGCCACAGCAAGCAATAGGACTTCTTCTTCATCATACGATGCCATGGTAAGAACTGTATGAAAAACACTAACTTAAATATTCTGTAACACAACACATGGCAGTTTCAATTACAGTAAAACACCGCACACTACGCCTCCATACATAGTGTGAAAGCACCTGTTAGTTGCAGCCACGATCTTCACGCTTAAATATCGCTTGTAAAATTCTAGGAACTGAATCGCAAAGCTTCCGCAGACTGCAGATCGCGCCGGTGTGTACGATACTTAAACTAGGTACAGCTGCACGATCGAGTTATTATTTTTTGTGTTTGTATAATATATATCAGGTAATAAAACAAATATCAAATCCAATCTTTTGGGCTATTCGAACCGATTAATTCACTAGCATCCTGACTCGTCATTTTTTAAACGCAACAATCACCAAATTTTTAATTACGTAACGTATGCTTTGTGGAAAATTTAATACGACACAGCCTATTAGGAATCACCCGACCATAAACAATACCTTAACAAATTTGGTTGTTGGGAACACATGTAGTTCCTCATTGGGCAACCTATACCGGGAGGAAGGAACTCATTTGTGCTCGCTTACCGTGCCAAAGAGGCTATCTCTTCCTCTTATATTGCATAACAATACTTGATTTCTCTTAATATTTCGTAATTTCAAAAGCTTTTAAAGCATTTCAAACATTCTCACACTTCTTGCAGCTTATTAGCTACGCGGGATGTGAAGTCAACGCCGTGAAATGATTCTAATGGGAGTTCGAAATCACGAATGAATTGAATAGGATTAATCGATACGATATTTTGTATCTATGATGTTGTTCGACTGAATGAACTTAAACAACAAAGATATTTTAATAGAATTTTTTGTTAGAAAGTATATCTTTAGTTGCGTACATGCCTATTTTGCTGCACATGAGCGAAATTTATGAACCTTTCAAAAAAGTAAAGCCTAATGCTGAACTTAAAATAATAATTCGATCACGCAGCATGCGAGTTAAACGAACTTATAAAATTAAGTTTATACATTTTAGGGTTTCGACCAACTCTTTGGGAAATTGGCCGACTCACGAAGGCGCTGAATAGCTGCCTGCGTGCACGAAATGTAGGTGGAATTTGTTTGCACCTTAGCCTCAAGACCTGGCTCAAGCGCTGTTTCGTTCCGTTTTTCGTTCGTTTTGCGAGTTTGCATCTCGACCTTGCGGCCTCGGATAGTGGACCGCTTCGCGAATTTGCATCCCGGACGATATTGAGCTTTTGAGCTGTTTCATTTCAAATCTGCAACAAGAGATGTTTGAATTATAATACTTCTTTCTTTGTTTGTTGTTTCTGTTTGCTTTTATTAACCTAACCTTAAATAAACGGTATAGTTAACTGACACAAACTTTCTCCCAACTTACTGTAGTCAAAATAATATTGTTTTCAATCATTTTATTTATTACTTTTTAGAAAAAAACAAAAAAATAATATTCTACCTACGTCAATCGTATAAAAAAATTATTGTCCTAGGCGGGATTCGATCGCGCGACCTTTGAATTACTGGCCGTGATCGCTACCATGGTGCTACCCCGTGCGGCCGCCGCCGCGATGCTAGATTGACAACATAAACTTGTTTATTTTTAAACATTTCCCCATAATTATAAAACGCCGAAGTTTTGATAAAAGCGGGTGGTGTCATTTTGTTTGGCATCTTAAGCACTATAAATACTGAAAATTTGATCAAAATCGTTAGAGCCGTTTTTGAGAAATTTGCATTTTTGTCGTTTTTTATGGGTTTTTAGGGGTAAATTACCCTTAAAAATTCTAAAAAATGAAAAAAACTACTGGAGATATTAGGGTTTAGTACCTACATACCAAATTTCATGAAAATCGGACCAATAGTGTCCTCTCTGGTCGTGTATACATACAGACAGACACCACTCTAAAAACACTTTTTTGGGTTCAGGGAGCACCAAAACAAAAAATTCCACTAAAAATATTTTTGGGTTCAGGGAGCACCAACACAGATAATTGCACTAAACCATTTTTTGGGGTTCTGGGAGCACCAAAACAGATAATTCAACTGAAAATTCAAATTCGAACATTTTTACGAAAACAATACTTTCTCCATATACTACGTGTAGGGTGGAGAAAGTAAAAAGCTCTTACTTTTGAATAATAACGAACTGATTCTAAATTTACCAAGTTGGTTGCTATGGTAATGAATGTAAATGTATTCAACAAACATGTGTTTCTAAGTTGTTATAGAGCTGGGAGTAAACCATCGTATTTCCACCATTTTACTTTCTCACTATACTATAGTATAGAGAAAGTATAGTGATCGCAAAAAAATCGATGTTGATATTTTGTGGAAATATCCGTTTTGGGACCCCCTCAGTTCAAAAAAGTGGTTTTTACAAAATGTCTGTCTGTATACAAAGACAGAGAGAGAAAACTATTCTATCGATTTGGCCTGTATAGATGCACGAAAAAGGTTTTGAAAAATTTTGAAAAACGATCCTCTTTTTGGCCAAAAAATCAGTTATTATTTTTTTTAATAAAAAAACGGCTCTAACGATTTTGATAAAATTTGGCTTATTTGTAGCCCTTAATGTACCCACCATATGCAAAAACAGCATCCTTCTAAAAATTCTCGTTTAGCTAATAATAATAATTGATTTTTGGGGGTTTTTGGCCGAAAAAGGGATTGTTTTTCAAAAAATTCCAAACCCTTTTTCGTGCATCTATACAGGTTTAATTGACGTGTTTGGTGCAAATTTGTTCGAAATCGATCGAATAGTTTTCTCTCTAGTTTCGTTTTAAAATAAAAATTTTAACAAATTCTGTTTGAGTGTGCGCCTATGCCCCATAAGATTTTTATTTTTTTTGTCATACCTAGCATTTTTTGCTCTACGTTGATTCTATGTCAAGTCAAAACCGATTTTCATGTATTGTAATGTTTACTTTGTCATCAAACACGGAAGGACGACTAATTAAGTTCTTCAATTTTGTTGTGGCCAAAATGGCAAATGCAGAAAAAATTCTTATATAAAATAATGCAAAAAGGCGAATAGGACTAAAATCATGCTTTTTATTTAATTTAAAAAAATTATGTAATTCAAATTTAACAATAATGTAGTTCAAATTAAAAGAAAAAAAATACAGAATAGTACAAGCTTGTATACAGTAAAGTATTCAAATTGACGAAATATAGTTTATTGTTTATAGGCCTTCTAAAGAAACTGAAAAATTTACTAATGGACCTTTTTGAAAAACACAGTCTATATGAATAACTAAAATATATAGAGTTTTTGTAACTAAGTGATCATTAATTTATTCGATTTTGTACAGTGGTGATTTATTTGTTGTATTTGCATTTTTCTTGGTGTATTATATTTGTTATAATTACGTTTTATTTAATTATAATTATTACCTGTGCTCCTATTGCAGGCTTATGAGTGGTAGAAATTTCTCAATCAGCTTACATGGATAATGAAAAAATCATTTATCGGGAGATACCTATGAATTTGGTTCTTTGTTCCGGGAACTGTACCAAAAATACCTTTGCACAGGATTATAGTAAATTGAATTGCCTTTCGAATGATATAACTCACAAATTGTACTCGGGCTTATGAGTGCGAGAAATCATGCAATTGCCTTGCTCTAACTTTTCCATTTACGGTTGAATCAAATAGGCCGCCATTTTCCGTCGAATCGAACAGTAGAAAAATCCGTATCTGGGAAATCGTACACGGACCCTTTCACCAAAAATACAGCAATTTTGAAACATATTTGCTACCACTTATCAAGGTGGGAATAAAACATAAACTTATATACTCCTCAAATCCCTACCCCAAAACGATTAAACGGCGTGACTCCGCCATTTTGAATCGGATCGAAAAACAAAAGTATATGAAGAATCCTACTAATACCATAAGAATATGCAATTTTGAAGCATATTTACTACCACTTATCAATCCGGGATTAAAACATATCGATGGTGTCTAGCAAAAAGGGCCTAACCAACAAAATAAACCTCAACAAATAATACAGATTCAAACTTAAGAACAACCAAGCAAATTTCCTATAACAACTCCTAGATGGTGCTGATAAACTATATTTTACTTTACATGTAATATTTATACCGACAGTAAAGTAACTGAAATATTGTTAATTTGTCAGTTTTCTTTAATCAAGCCTTAGTCATCCTGAATCAGAAGATGCTGGGTTCGAATCTAGGCTAGGGAGATCAGATAGCTAATCATATCTGTGGTTTGAGGGTAGGGTAGGAGGGCGGAAGTAAAGCAAACGGTGGTTGGCTCGCTTCCAAGCTGACGGGATATGACTAGAATCTGGTTTCCTCCATTAATGAATTTTGAGTATCGCGACGATCTTCTATTTTTTTATATTTTCATTTATATTAGTAACCAAGTGATTTTTAATTTATTATGTTTGTATAGTTATGTTTTATTTAGATATAATTATTTGTAAATGTGATTTTATTGTTGGTATTTTTTTTTCTGCCGCCTGTGTCATTGTCTTGTTTATCCTCTTGCCTCAGCAAGCAGCACATGTCAGTTTAAAAATATTTGTTAAAAGGTAGACCAAACTATTTTTCTTTTTCATATTTAAGTTTTTGTTTATAAGCTGTTAAAAAATGCACTAACCAACAGTTACAGGAAAATATGGTTATGTATTTCCTAGACAATAAGATATGTGTTTAATTTGTATATAAAAAGGAATTAATACAAAAGTATTATCATTATTAACTTTACTATTATACACTGTAAACGAAATCCTATCCTCCTCTCTGACCAACCGTTTTAAAGTTGGGTTGAGTGTAAAGCTGTTATTTTCTTTGAAAATTCGGCTAAAACCCTTCTTTGCAAAAAAGTTTTTTTTCGCTTTGACTTCAGAACCAAGCAACACAACAATAATTGGCCCCATAAAACCGTCGCGAAAACACACCTGTAACTAGCCGAAGTTATGCCTACATACGCACCACGCTGGGCGGAACCTATGCGCTGGATTGTAAACATGGCGTGAGTGCATATTACAAAGTGTTGCGTTCAAATTATTATACAAACACGGGTATTATTATCTCTAGTAACCGTAAACAATTTCCCATCGATACTATGTTGTTGGTATAACGGCTTGTGGCCAACAATCGATTATACCTCTGGCATCGGCCTCCTAAGCGACAGTGGTGCCATCTGGTGAACGGTCAGTACGACTTTTGTTGACTGATTAAATGGAGCATACCGTAGTTCAAATTGTCCCTGCTTTCTATTTACAATCGCTTGTAAGGTACAGAGTACGAATCAAAAAGTGTAGCAAATTTGTATTTGTCAAACGACGCATTGCGATGTTTATTTCATCCTCGAATTGTAGAATACCAATATATTAACATAGAATATTTACTAGCAAATTTCCATAGGATATATGAGCTATTGGAGTTAGTCTTACGGCGAGACTTAAGATCGGAAGTGGTCAATGAGCACCGGTCATGATCCCCGGACACGTTTTGCGATGTCATAAAAAATTTTGTAAGCCTATTATATAACCAGGTGTCCATTTTAACTGGGCCACCATTGGGATCTCTAAAAGTACAAGATTTACAGCAAACTTTAAATGAGGGACTTCACCTACTTTTTAGTGGCCATAAAAGCATGAATTTGAAATTTCGGAAATATGCCGCCATTTTCCAATATGGCGGCCAACTTTCGAATTTCTTATGGAAACCACTATTTTTATGACGGATTTGGGTTTTATATACAATTTTAAGACTTTTTTATTCTTGGTGTTTTTTTTTTATAAACTTAACCGTTTAGCCGCTAGGAGCGCTGAAATTTGCACAAACTCTTATTTCAACAATTATTATTAAAGAGGCACGTTTTACATTTTGCAAACAATAAAATTTAACTCAAAGTGCAATATTTTTTACAATGGAATGTTAAAAAGCTGTTTA
>JAGFPH010004340.1:26252-66892 GCA_018207615.1 Philaenus spumarius | reverse complement strand
ATTACTGTTAAAAGTTGCTAAATAGCTTACATGACATTAATTGTTCTTTTTTGTTTTTGTCAAATAAAATAAAGTATTTGTGAAATTTAAACAGCTTTTTAACATTCCATTGTAAAAAATATTGCACTTTGAGTGCCATGATCAAAGAAGTTCTTACAAACGCTTTATGATGTAGGAGAAGAAATCTGTAAAAATAGTAGAATAATTAATGTCATGTAAGCTATTTAGCAACTTTTAACAGTAATTTAAGGACGTTTTTTTGTATAAAATGAAGTATTTGAGAAATTTAAACAGCTTTTTAACATTCAATTGTACAAAATATTGCACTTTGAGTTAAATTTTATTGTTTGCAAAAGGTAAAAAACAACAAGAATAAAAAAAGTCTTAAAATTGCATGTAAATCTCCAATCCGTCATAACAAATAGGGGTATAAGAAATTCGAAAGTTGGCCGTCTATTGGAAAATGGCGGCATATTTTCGAAATTTCAAATTCATATTTTTTATAGCCACTGAAAAGTAGGTGAAGTCCCCCATTTAAAGTTTGCTGTAAATCTTGTGCTTTTAGAGATCCCAATGGTGGCCCAGTTAAAATGGACACCCGTTATACAGAATGGATGATAAGTACGGCTTAATATTTCGTATATAAGGAAAATTTGAAGGTAGATGTGATTGAGGAAGCTACTCTATGTAAAAATAATATTTTATTAAGATGCCAAAAATTTGGTCCGCCATTTTTAATCTAATATTTTTTTAATATTAAAGTGGTCATGTGAAACATCATTTCAATGTAGAATTTTAAGACAAAATTAATGGTGAAAACCGCACATCCATATATCAAACTGTTCTGAAGATATTTGCATTGAACCATATCATTTAATGTAAAAATGAAATAAAGTAACATTAAACTTCTTACCTATCAAATTTTAATGTTGAATAAAATTAAACGTTATTCAAACAATCAGATCGTAAGGTATTAATTTATGTACATAAATTTTAACTTCATAAAGAAGTCGTTTTAAGATTGAACAAATTAAACAACAAGTATTCAAGGCGATTTATACCGACAAAAACGTAAAACATTTCGCAAAAGCTACGCTGAAACAGTCCAGTTCTTAATTACACAATAGAGACATAAATAATTTGTGGTGTCCTCTTAAAGCCATCAAGGCCGTCATAAAACGGTCCCAAAGTTTCAAATTACCTCAACATTTAATAGCCGGATCCCGCGACTATGTTCCAACGTGTCTAGGATTACCAGAAAAAAAAACAGTTAATGTCTCGCCATACTAAGGTTTATGGGTTTAGAAAGTCTTGTGGAAACCATGAAGATCTTCATCGTTTATAATGACTATTAATTATATTTCTGATGTAGGTTTAACTTCCGTTCAGAGATTGTTTCAAATACCTCATGTTTACAAAGAGTGGGAAAGAGAATAGTTTAACAATCTCTAGTCGTATAAGTCCGTGGGGCCAGTATTGTATATTGTGTTCACTATTGATTTTCAAACTGTTCCAGGTGTGACACTGACGCTTTATGCGTTGGTACACTGTAGTAGCCCTACATACACGGCAAAAACTGTACAGATAGCCCAGTCAACGAATGATTCTAGAAGGAAAGTCAATAAGCGGAAAGACCAACTATGGTACATTGGGGTACCTAGTAGTATAACATACTAAAAGTCCTTGACCCTAAAGGTGGCGGAAGAAATGGGGAGGGGGGGGGGTTAAAGGTGCCTTTTTTATTTTTATCTCATTTTTAAGGAAATTTTATTTTCTACAACTTTGTCTTTGACGAATTTTCTATGGGATGAAGATTTGAGGCGCTGGTGATAGAAGTTGGAGAAAAATGTGTTGTGAAGAAAGTTTTTTTTTTAGAAAATTACCGATATTTTAGAGTGTATATCTTATTAACGGTTACAGATAGCAAAAACATTAAAGGAATAAAAAATGAAGAGCATTTTGTCAGCTTTAATTTTGTATACGTGTATATTTTTTTGTAGGACCAACCCCTATTGAGATATAGGCAAAAAATATATCTTCCGCCACACCTAGGGTCAAGGGACTTTTAGTATATAGCCTACTACTAGGTACAAAAAAAAACGTACAATAGTTGGTCTTTCTGCTTATTGACTTTCCTTCTAGACCCACTTTTGGGCATTCGTTGACTAGACTAAGAAGCAGCTAGATGTGGAGAAATGGCGCATCAAGATTAATGTGGGATAATCCGATTTCATCCGTTTCAGGAGAAATCGTGAGATGACAGGCAGAGTCCCTCGTGCTGTGAAACTTGACGGGTTGGCTATCCCTTGGGAGCCTACCGTCAAGTACCTTGGCAGTGCACTGGCCAGTCGACTCAACTTCACGTGCTGAAAACTTCCCCGAATGAAAGCGAATTCAAGGATGCCTCTCGCCCTTGCTGAAGATACCTTGCGCAAAGATTCGTGGCGGCTGAGAGTTTAGGACGGTCGGGGAGGTGACCCTACCCTAATTAGCCCTCGCTCAGCCGCTCCGGGTTATGGTCATAAGTCACCTACTGGGCTCAAGGCACAGTCGGTAAAATTTTTTGCATTTCGCCATAGAGTGTAAAAATAACGTCATTTTTGTAATCTGCACCAAATAACAAGAACATTAAGTCCAAACACGATATAATTGCTATGCTATTAAGTATTCACTTAGTTTTAAAATAAAAGATAGTTTACAGAATAAGATATATTTTTACGATTATTTACAAACTATAGCTATTTACAATTTTGTACATGAAGTGTAATCCAGATTCTCACAGGAGCTAAATGTGAAACCATATCCCTGAAAAAGAAAATATATTTAGCAACATGTAGTTTGTCAGACTAATTATTGATCAAATAAAGTGACAAGCAAAAAAGATTTTCTTAATTTTGGCTATTTACTAGTCAATTGTATATTAACCGATTATTTATGTGTCCTTTATCATATATATGTGGTACATATATAAAAACGTACATGCAAAGAGGTGCACAAAAACGTTAATTATGTGTGTATGTGGCCGTTAAGGAAGGTAAAATAAATTAAGCATAATTTTAGGTCAGACCTAGACTGATGAATCAACACATATATTTCTTGAATGTATTTACATTTATTACCATAGCAACCAATTGAATAAAATGACAGATAAAACAGTTGATTCGGATGTCCAGCTTTAGTACAAAATAACATTTTAAGCTAGGCCTAGATTGAACCAACACATGTTTCAACACACACAAACCAATTAAAACTTGTGTTGTGGAATTTAAAAATAAGACAAACTATCTTACATCCTAATTAAAAATAAACAAGACATATTATAATTTAATAGTAGGCCTATTTATTGATAATATACGGTAATTGATAGTGAGTAACCAATACTAACAGCTGATTTCAAAATACAAAACAATTGTTTCTATTTCTAACTTTTTGGTTAGGTTTTTGATTATGTATAGACCTCAGCCTTACTGGTTCTTTTAACCTTTATTATAGGTGCTGTTATAAAATATACGAAATAATTTGATTTGAATATTTACATTATTTACTACCTTAGTTTTGAGGTTATTATTAATCCTACGACTTTATTATAAATAAATCATAACATATGTTTTTAGAAGGTTCCATCGGGGGGTTGGAGTGCGGATCGCGCTGTGGTCTCCCCTACTTGATAAATAATTTATATTTTATCTACATATCATACACATTTAAAATCTAAACATACGCCTATTTAAAGAGCACTAATCAAGCCACATATATCTGATAAAGGACATACTAGTAAATAGTCGAAATTAAGAAAATCTATTTTATTTGTCACTTATTTGATCAATAACTAGTCTGACAAACTACATGTGGCTAAACATATTTTCTTTTTCAGGGATATTCTTTCACCTTCAGCTCCTATGAGAATCTGGATAACACTTCATGTACAAAATTGTAAATAGCTATAGTTTGTAAATAATCTTAAATATATATCTTGTTCTGTAAACTGTCTTTTATTTTAAAACAAACTGAATACTTAATAGCATCGCAATTATATCGTGTTTGGACTTAACGTTCTTGTTATTTGATGCAGATTACAAAAATGACGTTATTTTTTCACTTTATCCAGAAATGCAAAAAATTGTACCGACTGTGCCTTAAGCCCAGTAGCCGAGTCATGACCATAACCCGGATCGGCCGAACGAGGGCTAATTAGGGTAGGGTCACCTCCCCGACCGTCCTAAACTCTCAGCCGCCACGAATCTTTGCGCAAGGTATAGGCGTAGTCACGAAACTGTTCCTACTAAAGTGAACATTTTCCGGTTAACAGTGCGATCAGTGCTAATGTAAGCGTCCACGGCTTGGTGTGCACTGACCAGCAAATCCAACAGGAGGAAACTGGAGAGACTTCAGACAATGGCTATATTATACGCATACTCATATGTCTGCCACCATTCTAGGGTCATCCCTACCCTAGATGTTTTTGCTAAAAGTTGCACCTCTAAATAATTGTTTCATGATGCA
Organism: Philaenus spumarius; assembly: GCA_018207615.1. Taxonomy (NCBI): domain Eukaryota; kingdom Metazoa; phylum Arthropoda; class Insecta; order Hemiptera; family Aphrophoridae; genus Philaenus; species Philaenus spumarius. Next base: position 62,389 of record JAGFPH010004340.1, on the reverse strand, counting down.
CGCGACTCGGGGTATCTACACAGAGCGTGGATCCCGGAAGACGGTAAGCCTCGTCCAGCCGCCATTTTGAATGATCGACCGTAGAGTGATGTTATCTGCGCCTAAGCACAGATGAAGTATAAAAGCATGCATCTTGCAATGGATTACAAGAAAAACAGTTAATGTCTCATTACACTTAAGTTTTAGGAATTCTTATGGAAACCATAAAGATCTTCATCATTGACTATTCAATGTTTATATTTGGAAACAAATATAATGACTATTCATTATATTTCTGATGAAGGTGTAACATCCGTTGAGATTGTTTCAAATATCTCATGTTTACTCAGAGTGGCAAAGAAAATATTACATAAATTCCGACATTTAGTCCAATCATGGACAAAATTCACGGTTTAACCCTTAACTGGTATCCTTACTTTTGAAGCACGCAACTGGTATCCTGGGGTGTTTGGACACCCCAGCTTACAAATGTACAAAAGAATCATAAATAAGACACAACATTTTATGAAAACACTTAATATGTATTTGTACATGTGTCTAGTGTATTATCTACACAAATTCTAGATGATAAAACAATAATAGGTTAAAAAAAATTTATAAACAATTATGACAAATTCTAAAATCAATGCATACCTTCACTCAATATTTTTTTTACATTTTACTTTAAATTTTTTACGACTAAATAAATAATAACTGTTATATCATTAAAGGCACTTTTGATTTTTATAAGAAATTTATATTTATACCTTCAAATACAAAATTCACCCCTGCACCCAAAATCAGATCAGACACCCCAAAACATTATACCAGAGAGGTGGCAGGAGGAATGGGACAATGATAACAACGGAAGATGGACCCATAGAATTTTAAAGGATCCAGGACTGTGGATGAACAGGAAATATGGCGAGGTAAATTTCTACTTGACACAAGCGTTTACTGGACATGGTTGCTTTAAACATTATTTATGGAGATTTAGGAAATTGATATCACCTTTTGTGACAGTTGTGGACAGGAAGATATTGTGGAACATACTCTGTTCAAATGTAAAGATGGAAAAAAACTAAAAGAAGAGCTACAAAGCAAGATAAAAGAAGAAATTCTTCCGGAAAATCTAATAACGCTGATGCTAAGAAGCAAAGAAAAGTGGGATAGTATTGCAAACTACATCGTAACGGTGATGAAGCGGAAGGAAGAAGAACTGAGAAATAAGTAAGAAGATGCCTGAACAGTAGGACAGTCGTACGACTGAAAGGTGCCCGGTTGTTCAGGAAGTTATGCTACTAGTGATACCCTGTCCAACAACAAGGGCCGGAGAAAGAGGTGAGATTTTAGTGGGTCGGCACAGGGCCATCCCCACATAACACTGTTGTGCGGTACCAACAGGGCATGTGCCTGCACATTTTTTTACAGATCGCGCGCAAAAAAAAACTGAACAATGTTTTCAATATTTTTCTTTCACACACTGATTCCGTTTTCTATTTTAGAAGAATACCTGAAACCAGAATCAAATTAATTGATAAGAAATATATCAAAATTAAGAAAATTTTAATCATGGTGTGTTGAAACACCCCAGGTTGCCAGTTAATAGTTTTTGAGTTCCCTTATAACAAAATATTTAGTTGTCCATTTCCATGGCATCAATTTGGCGCTCTGCGAGTTAAATAGGGCGCGCATTCAAATTCCTTGTGCTTTCTCGAATCCACTTTTCACGAAAGATTAATTTCTCCGTCTCTCCATTCACTCCACTCTCATCGTAAAATTTACGACTGTATTTGTTGCGCTTGAATCTACCACTGACTCTGCATTCCTCAGTCCAACCGTTAGTAGTCCTTCCCGAGAGGATAGCCCCAACATGGGCTCTTATGGGACTAGGTTTTTTTTTGCACAGAGTTGCGACAGATGACAGACCTAACTTGTTTTTGACACCGTTAAATGCACCGAACTGCGACTGATGACTGCAATTTTGTTTTTATTACGTAATACGCACCTTCTTCCGACGGATGATAATATAATATGTGATAAAATATATAAACATGTGTTATCGTGTATAAGGAAATCATATAATCTTGTAATTCGGTTCATATTAAGTCATAAAACAACAAGATGGCGTCGTTACCTGTCGCAATTCGGTGCACATTACGTCATACAAACAAGATGGGTTCGTCGCGGGTCGCTTTGTGGGTTTGCAATTAGGAGAGTTGAACCGGGTACTTTTATAGTACTTTACATTTTAATCGATTTTGGAGGAATCAGAAGGGTTATATAAGGTTGTGTAAAAAACAAAATGTGCAGAATTATCTGCTAGATAAGTTTTTTTTTTAAATAAAATCCCAAAAAATTTCACTCTAGTACGAATAATTTCAAAAACATTATTACTTCCAGTCATAAAACTTGCTTCCGGGTGTTGGACTTTTGGCTAACGAACTCGTGTGCAAATATGACCATAATCGGACGTAAAATGCGGCCGTTAAGGTGCGAACACATATATTCATATATATATATAATTATTAATTACACCCCAAAACGTGTTCTGGGGAACATGATCGGTTCTCATTGACTACTCCCCGACCTTAGGTGTCACTGCGATGTAGCTCATCTTTCATTTGGAAATTCCCTAAAAAGGCAAGTACAAATTGCCCGTTTAGCTTAGAAAGTATATTGAAAAACTTTCTTCCGACATACAGTATTAAACAGGCGGGGGAGTGGTTCAAGTGGCAACACGTGCGCATGCGTAGACAGTTTCTGACGCCCGCAGGAAACAAAGTGGCACTTGTTTTCCCCGCGATATAATGCAAGACTAATTAAAAAGAGACGCATTGTTTTAGCAAAGAAAGCGAATGAGAACTGGTGCACATACCCGACTTCGGAGCCATGGGGATTACTTTCTCTTCTTTTCAGTTCCTTAGGGACCGGTATACTCTACTTTTACTTGTTTAATATGACGATTTCCCTTTCAGTTTGTAAAAATGATAAAAAAGACTCTTAGTGTTGTAAATCTCTTTAAAGTACAGCAAAGGTAATATTATAACGAATCTCAATTCCCATAAAACTAATTAGCGTAAGGTTCAATAAAAGAATTTAAAATACTTTTCCACTTTTATAACTATCCACTCCGAATAAGCTACCTTTTAATTTTAAAACTTAGGTTTAAAATTTGTCTTTGTGTAAAAGAAGAACAAAATAATTCGATCTTTCAGCTGAACCGCTGACGTGAGTTAAGCGAATTTAAAAATCTCTATATATAAAAGCCAAATCCATTGACTCACTGATCACGATTTCTCAAAAACTAATGAACGGATTGGAACGAAATTTGGTATGTAGCTTCCTCTAGAGCCATAAGTGCTCACTATGAAAGGTTTTCAAAAAATTCGAAATTTTAGGGAGGGTTGGGGGGGGAGGGTGGTTAAAGTTACTAAATCACGATTTCTCTAAAACTACTGAACGGATTGGAATGAAATTTGGTATGTACCTTCCAGGGTCGTAGGTGCTGACAAGAAAGGGTTTCAAAAAATTTGAAATCTTAGGGGGAGTTTGGGGGTTAAAGTTATTAAATCACGATTTCTCCAAAACCACTGAACGGATTGGAACGAAATTTGGTATATAGCTTCCTGTAGGGCCATAGGTGCTCTCTAAGAAAGGTTTTCAAAACATTCGTAATTTTAGGGGAAGTTTGGGGGGGTCAAAGTTACTAAAAAAACCACCGAACGGATTGGAATGAAATTTTGTACGTAGCTTCCTCTAGGGCCCTAGGTGCTTGCTAAGAAAGGGTTTAAACAAATTCGAAATGTTATTGGGTTTGGGGGTGAAACGTGATGTTCGCTGTAATGGTAGTAGCACGTGTCTATTCTCCCGTAAGACCTGTACTGCACGGTGAACGTGGAATCGACTTGTAGAACCGTAAAATGTTCAGGGCTCAGAGTACCATCATATAAAGACCACTACCATAATATAGTGACTATTATAAGAAAGGATTTTGCAAAATATTGATTTTAATGGTTAAAAATTATCAAAATATGGTGGTTGACTCCCGGCCCTATGATGGATAAAACAACTAGGCCTAATTCGAATCAGAAGCTTAGCAACACAATTCTGGGTGTGGTCTGTACTGAACCGACACTTGTTTGTCGAACGCATTTACATTCGTTACCATAGCAACCACCTTATCAAATTTAACATTAGTTAATTATTTTTTACAACCAACAGCATTTTTATGTTGTTTTACCAAAATAAAAACAAACACAAATTAAATAAACGGTACCAGGAACTAGCACATACTTTCTCACAAACATATTTAAATTATTAAACAGATTCACTGTGACTACATAAATTGTAGGTGGGGTAGGAGAGATTTATTAAAGTAGGAGTTTAATAAATATTATTATTATCTAGAGAGAAAACTATTCGATCGATTTCGAACAAATTTGCACTAAACACGTCAATTACGCCTGTATAGATGCACGAAAAAAGGGTTTGAAATTTTGTATGGCCACAACCTTTAAATGGCCAAAAAAAACCCCAAAATCAGTTATTATTATTAGCTAAACGAGAATTTTTAGAAAGATGCTGTTTTTTTTGCATACGGTAGGGTAGCCTACATGAAAGGCTACAAATAAGCCAAATTTTATTAAAATCGTTAGAGCCGTTTTTTTTATAAAAAAATAATAACTGATTTTTTGGGGTTTTTTTTGCCAAAAAGAGGGTTGTTTTTAAAAAAAATTCAAACCCGTTTTTCGTGCATCTATACCTACATGACATGTCTGGTGCAAATTTGTTTGAAATCGATCGAATAGTTTTCTCTCTAGCTTTGTATACATACAGACATACATACAGACATATATACAGACAGACATTTTGTAAAAACCACTTTTTTGGACTCAGGGGGTCCCAAACGGATATTTCCACAAAAATCTCAACATAGATTTTTTTTGCGATCACTATACTTTCTCTATACCGTACTATAGTATAGTGAGAAAGTAAAAAATATGGTCAATCAGTTTCAAATAACCAAATTTGAACATGTAGGCCTATGTCTCAGATTTACAAGATTGTTTTTGTATTAGTCGCATCAACTAAATATATAACAAATCTATTTTTTCATAGAGTAGTTTTTTTTAATATAGGTTTTTTTGAAAAGGCGGAAATAAACGAATTTTACAATGTTTTGGATCTCAAAATCTGAAATCGATCGAATACTTTTCGCTTTAGCTTTGTATACATACATACATACAGATAGAAATTTTGTAAAAACCACCTTTTTGGACTCAGGGGGTTCCAAAACGAATATTTCCACAAAAATCTCAACATCGATTTTTTTTTGCGATCACTATATTTTCTCTATACTGTGGTATAGTGAGAAAGTAAAATCAATGAAAAAGGCTTACTGTATTTAGTCCAATCAATAAACGCGCAAAAGGAGGTGTAGACGGAAATGTAAGGCACACAATTTTTAGTTAGAAGGTAAACTTACTAAAAGTCCCCACTCCATAACATCAAAGCTGGTTATTAATTCGTTAACATTAGGAACAAGTAAGTTGTAGGTTGAGGTTAAATGGGCACATTTAAAAAATAGAAACTGTAAATAAATGTAGAACGGTACCACTAATTTATCTGAGTTTTTATGTGTGCCTAAAAAACCTTTGTGGGGGAAAAATGTAAATGGAGCCGGGAATAACCCTTGACCTTTGCTCCTGACTTTCTCTACTGTATGTGATAAGCCCCACTTTTCATGAACCGATAGGATAGCAATACTTCTCTCATTTTGTTCCTGATTTTTGTTGTGATAGCACTCAGTTTTGCCTTTTTACAATTGAATCGCTCAAATGAAGACAGGGTTGAAGTGATTTTCTTACGGACAAGCTTTAAGAAATCTCTCACAAGCAGTACGTTTATTCAAATCATATCATTTTCCAGAATTTTTATTGTCCATTACTTTGAAAAGAAGTAAGATATTAATTAAGCTCTAGTTTACGCCATTCTGTTTCTCTTTTAATGAGCTTTCAAATGGTGTATTACATGACCTACCTTTATATTTTAAATTGTTAACCCCTTACGGCATAAGCCCCAAAAATCATAGAGGGTCGGATAAGTCAAACATTTTTTTTTGTTAACTTATTGTCAGTAACAAAAATAATGAGGGGGGGGGGTAAAGGGACTTTATGAACACTCTGTATAGAGATTACTTTTATAGATAAATTGATAAATTTTTCACGACTGCAGCAAAATATTAAGGTGGTAGGGCATGTAATTTACCAACGTTCTAGCATAAAAGCTGGTAAAAGTTGTAAGTCATAACTAACCTCAGCCTATCATCAAGCGCGTCACGGTTACCAACCCACCGCAGAAATAAATGATTTAAAATAAACAACACTCCATTAACATAACTGGATAAACCCGAAACCCAGTACCTGTCTCTGTCTCCGATTTGCATCGATCGTAGATTAAAGAATGTGACCCACTAAGCGCAGAACCGCTGCGGCTCCGGATCTATGACTGCACAGATCGATCATTGTTCTACGGCTCACGATTTTACATAGACTGACTACAGTTAGTTTCGTTCCATAGCCGCAGAACCTCGACACATGTCCGGTAAAGTCGGTAATTGACGTAAACAAGAGATGTTTTTACAATAATTGGTTTTTAAATTGTAGTAATTTTCACGTCGGCGCATGCGCATGTAATATAAACAGAGTACCGTACGAGGTATTTAAGTATTCGGATAGCTCTAACGGTCAGAATATACTGAGGATGTCCACCGTCTGTTGTTATGTTTTTGGTCAACTCTAACAGCGAATAAAACATAATCTGTACTGTGATCTGAACGATTTTATAAAAAGGTCATTTTTACTTTCTCCACCCTATACGTAGTATATGGAGAAAGTATTGTTTTCGTAAAAATGTTCGAATTTGAATTTTCAGTTGAATTATCTGTTTTGGTGCTCCCAGAACCCCAAAAAATTGTTTAGTGCAATTATCTGTGTTGGTGCTCCCTGAACCTAAAAATATTTTTAGTGGAATTTTTTGTTTTGGTGCTCCCTGAACCCAAAAAAGTGTTTTTAGAGTGGTGTCTGTCAGTCTGTCTGTATGTATACATGACCAGAGAGGACATTATTGGTCCGATTTTCATGAAATTTGGTATGTAGGTACTAAACCCTAATATCTCCAGGCGTCTTTTTAATTTTTTTGAATTTTTAATTTACCCCTAAAAACCCATAAAAATCGACAAAAATGCAAATTTCTCAAAAATGGCTCTAACGATTTTGATCAAATTTTCAGTATTTATAGTGCTTAAGATGCCAAACAAAATGACACCACCCACTTTTATCAAAACTTCGGCGTTTTATAATTATGGGGAAACTAGCTGACCCGTACGGCGTTGCCCGTGGTGGTTGGTATTTTCAGTATTTTTAACGTAATTGTATTCTTTTTAAGTGTTCAGTCAGTGAGTGGTATTTGACTTTTATATATATAGATCTTAAATAATAAAAGCACTATTGTCATAATAATAAAAGATCTGAAATTATGATTTTAGTAACTTTGATCCCCCCAAACCCCTCCTAAAATTTCGAAATTTTTCATACCCTTTCTTAGTGAGCACCTATGGCCCAGAGGAAGCTACATACCAAATTTCATTCCAATCCGTTCGGTAGTTTTGAAGAAATCGTGATTTAATAACTTTGATCCCCAAACCCCCCTAAAATTTCGAATTTTTTCAAACCCTTTCTTAGTAAGCACCTATGGCCCTAGAGGAAGCTACATACCAAATTTCATACCAATCCATTCGGTAGTTTTGAATAAATCGTTTTTTAACAACTTTGACCTCCCCAAACCCCCCCTAAAATTTCAAATTTTTTCAAACCCTTTCTTAGTGAGCACCTATGGCCCTAGAGGAAGCTACATACCAAATTTCATTCCAATCCGTTAGGTAGTTTTTGAGAAATCGTGTTGAGTGAGTCAGTGAGTCAGTGAGTTAGTGAGTCAGTGAGTTAGTGAGTCAGTGGGTTTTGGCTTATATATATATAGATGTTTAAAAATAAACAAGTTTGTGTTGTCAATCTAGCATCGCGGCAGCGGCCGCACGGGGTAGCACCACGGTAGCGAGCACGGTAGCAAGCACGGCCAGTAATTCAAAGGTCGCGCGATCGAATCCCGCCTGGGACAATAAGTTTTTTATACGATTGACGTAGGTTATTTATTATTTTTTTGTTTTTCTTTATAATGGACTACTCCTGCTCGCTTCGTTTAAATGCCAACAGATTATTGTATACTATGATATTTTCACGAGAATGACGATTGGTTAGGTCAGAGGTTGTTTATTTTTTTATAGAAAAGAGGAAATTTCCAAGTTACAAAATATGAACAAAAAGTGATACCGTAAAGAAGTATTTTAAACCGTTCATAGAAGCCTAGTCTATACGAACATTATAAAGAGGTAAAATTGGTTTGTTTGTTTGTATATAAGGGGTAATCTCTAGAACTACTGAACCGATTAAAAAAAACAGTTTTACTAATAAAAAGCTGTAGGCTACTATCCCTGAGCAACATAGGCTAGGCCTATAATTCATTATGATAAAAAACATTTTTTATTTCAATATTTGTAAATTTAGTCGGAAAAGTTGTTAGGTTAAAAAGCCTAGACGCAACGCATGTATTTAAATATATAATTACCATAGCAACCAATTGAATAAAATAGCAGATAAAACGGCTGTTTGTTCTAATATTTCCATTAACCGCCGATTTCAAACTATGAAGAAATGATTTGTATTTCTAACTTTTAGGTTAGGTTTTTAGTGTAGACCTGAGCCTTGCTGGTTCCTTTAACCTTTATTATAACTACTGTTATAAAATATACGAAATTGTTTGATTTGAATATTTAACATTATTTATCATCTTAGCTTTGGGGGTTATTATTAATCCTACACCTTTATTATAAAGAAAACATAACATGATTATGTGTACAGAAAGTTCCAACGGGGTTGGCGTGCGGAGCACGCACAGATTTCCCCTGGTAAAGAATAAAGTCGGCATAATTGTAATAGTGATAGGTGTTTGAGAATTATGTTACAGTTGGTTGTGAAGAATAATTATATGATTCTAAATTTGCCAAGTTGGTTGTTATTGTAATAAATGTAAATGTTTTCAAGAAACGAGTTTTGGTTCGGTAAAGAGATACGCTCACCGCGGCGACTCGCGTCGGAGCAAATACAAGTCAATTATTGTATATTATGACATTTTGTCGGGAATGAGGTTTGATTAGAACCGATAATTTGTATAGGCCTAGTATTTTACTACCGATTTGGTCCAAATTTGGTAAACGCGTTTGGTCGGGTTTGGACGAGTTAGTTATCCAACACAATCGGAAGCACGTTTTCTGATCAAAAGTATCAGGGATTTAATTTTTTTTGAGATTTTTCGTATCAGAACGAAACTTTTTGGGGTATTACATGAAAAAATAATTCGGCCACGCAGCTGAACCGCTGACGTGAGTTGAGCAAATTTCCAAAATTAAGTTTATAGGCCTATGTTTTAGGGTTTCAACCAACAATTTGGGAAATAGGTCTATTCACGACGGTGCTGAATTGCTGCAAAATTGTTCGCACGCCATTCCGCATATTGGGAATATCTTCAATACACAATGCATTGCGTGCTTCGCACGCCATTCCGAATATTGGGAATATCTTAAACACACAAAGTATTGCATGCTTCGCACGCCAACCCCCGTATTGGGAGTATCTTCAATACACAATGCATTGCGTGCTTCGCACGCCAACCATGCGGTAAAATCCACCACATGCCTTGGAACCAGGTACTTTTATGGTATATAACGTTTTGTTCGATTTTGGGGGAACCAAGCGAGCTATAAGGCCTATAAAAAAACAAAATGTGCAGAATAACATCCTACATTTATATTTATAAAAACAATTCTAAAAAAAAATTAATTCTCGTAGGACAAATCTGAAAAAATAGTTACTTCCGGTTGTTGGATTTGTTTGGCTAACGAACTCGTCCGAGCGACGTAGACAACCAACATGTGTACCAAATTTGAACCAAATCGGACTTAAAATGCGGCCGCTAGAGTGCGGACACATATATACATATATATATATGAATTTTAATGACACCCCAAAACGTGTTCTGGTGACCATGATCGGTGCTCATTTGCTATTCCAGACCTTGGGTCTCACCATAAGGGCCACTGCAATAGCTCATTTTTCCTATGGAAATTCGCTAATAAACATAGGTAGGAGATTATTCTGCACATTTAGTTTTTTTACGCGATTTTATAGGTTCTCCCAAAATCTATCAAAACGTAAAATGCCGTAAAAGTACCGGTTTCATATCCACGTTTGGGATTTTACCGCGGGGCAGCTTCTGATCCGAAGCGAGCGGGACGAAGCAACGCGTACGCATGCGCTGAAGGCTGAGGTGCAAACATATTCTACTAATATATTTCGTGTGTAGACCAATTTCCCAAATAGTCGTTTGAAACCTTAAAACACTTAATTTTTGAAATTCTCTCAACTCACGTCATCGGTACAGCTGAGTGATCGACTTACTCTTGCATTCACATACACACCAACTTCGTCTGACGGTATCGTAGTAAACAATCCTACAGTAGTTCAGCTGACCTGTTACTACGTATCACTTGATATTTAACTACACGTTTCCAGAGGTAACACAATCCTTGCGCACACAAACGTAATTTTATAGTTTGATCACTTTCTACGGCTACCGCAATAGTGTTGCTACAACTATTTCATCATGATACGGTTTCATCGCGGATGACAGCTACACATTGACCCATTATAAAAACTAGCGTTCTCCCAACTTTTATTTTTATACCGAAAACTATTAACAAAGTGGAATGTGCGCGTAGGATTACTATCCTGCATGGGTAAAAACAAAGACGGTACCAGGAACTGGCACATACTTTCTCACAAACATATTTCAATTATTAAACCGATTCACTGTGACTGATAGGGTGGGGTAGGAGAGGTGATTTTTTATAAAGTTGGAGATCAACTAATAAATATTATTATTATTATTATCTAGAGAGAAAACTATTCGATCGATATCGAACAAATGTGCACCAAACACGTCAATTAGGTATTTATAGATGCACGTGAAAAGGTTTTGAAAATTTTTGAAAAACAACCCCCTTTATGGCCAAAAAACCACCAAAAATCAGTTATTTTTATTATTATTAGCTAAACGAGAATTTTTAGAAAGATGCGGTTTTTTGCATATGGTAGGGCACGTTAAAGGCCACATTTTATCAAAATCGTTAGAGCCGTTTTTTTATAAAAAAATAATAACTGATTTTTTGGGGGTTTTTTGGCCAAAAAAAGGGTTGTTTTTCAAAAGTTTTCAAAATTCTTTTTCGTGCATCTATACAGGCCTACTTGACATGTCTGGTGCAAATTTGGTTGAAATCGATCGAATAGTTTTCTCTCTAGCTTTGTATACATACAGACATATATACAGACGGACATTTTGTAAAAACCACTTGTTTGGACTCAGGGGGTCCCAAAACAGATATTTCCACAAAAATCTCAACATGGATTTTTTTGCGATCACTATACTTTCTCTATACTATAGTATAGTGAGAAAGTAAAAAATAGGGTCAATCAGTTTCAAATAACCAAATTAGAACATGTAGGCCTGTGTCTCAGATTTACAAGATTGTTTTCGTATTAGTCCCATCAACTAAATATATAACAAATCTATTTTTTTCATAAAATAGTTTTTGTTAATATGGATTTTTTTTGAAATGGCGGAAATAAACGAATTTTACAATGTTATGGATCTCAAAATTGCTCGTCGATTTACAACCGACTGTACTAGAGGGATGTTTGATAAGTTATTGTGCGGGCTTTTATTTGATATGTAACATGACAACCTAAAATCTCAACATCAAATCTCAAATATATCTAATAATAATAATAATATTTATTTCTTCACCAAACATAATAATAATTTTGAATGCAATAATAATACAATAAAAATACAAGACAGGTAAATTAACACATACTACACTTAACTTGATAAAATAACAAAACAAAGATTTTCTTTACATTCAGATTAAATTTATGTGAAGAATAGGTAATCCTTAGGCACATGTGCCTGAGTAGGATTTACCATCATAATTCTTTAATCTTATTACTATAGGAAAAAGAAATAAAGAGATCAGCCATAGTGCCATAATCATTCAAAATATATACAAATGCAAAGGATGCCTTAATAATAAAACTAACTTAAAACAAAAATTGGATAAAGAACAGAATTTTACTCTTACAAACACAAAAACTTATATACACCACCCAATCTACACTCACACATACATAACATATATTTCAGAACAACATCAACTGGTTCCCACTGCCTCACCTCAAAACTAATTCAATATTTTCCACTGAATTCAGCCATAATTTAACAGATTTAGAAAACTGGGATATATTGTTTCTCTTTTGTACATCTACTGATAGCATGGTAAATATTTTCTCCCCCTTATACAAATATGAATTTTTAACTGCTGTTAATTTAGTTTTTAACAGTTGAAATACTATTTTCCTCCTTCCACAGTTTCGCCTAGAACCACTTTTCCTGTAAAACTCTACTAATACTTTAAAAACATACAAATACCTCAACGGCAGTACGCCCTTTGCTCTAAAGAGTGGCAGAGAAGAATCAGTTCTAGACCTAAATAACATAAATAACTCTTATTATATGTTTTTGAGCACTAATAATGGGTGTAATAGTACTCAAATATGCTCCTCCCCAACAAATTAAACCATACTGCAATCGCGATTGCACTAAAGCAAAATAAATTTGTCTCATTAATTCCGGTGGGCACAATGATCTAATAAAATATATTTTACGAATAATTGAAATCAATTCACGTTGCAATTTGTTTATGTGATAATTCCATTTCATTTTTCATCCAGTATTATTCCCAAGTACCTAATATTATTCAATTGATTAATCTTCGGACATAAACACCCATCTAAATCTTTATTTTTGCATATTATGTGATGGTATATTACATTTCCTGTCACATATTCCTTGCCTTTTTTTAAATGAAAAAGAATATAATTAGTTTTAGCTTCACTTAACACCATCTCATTTTTTGAAAACCAAAGTCGTAAATGTCTCAAATCCTCAGTAATTTGGCTGAGAAGCACATCTATTGAGTTAGCTTTATAAAGGAATGCTGTATCATCCGCAAAGGCTGTAATTTCTCCATTAAATTTGCTATTACATAAATCATTTACATATATAATAAAAAGAACCGCTCCAAGTACAGATCCCTTAGGAACACCATACCTTATCTCTCCCTCACTTCCCAAAACTCCATTTACTCTTACCCTTTGGGTTCTTCTCCCCAGATAACTACTGAACCATTTATTAGGTAGTCCTCTCACGCCAGCAGACCACAATCTGTCTAACAGAATAGAATGGTCCACCGTATCAAATGCTTTTTGAATATCAATAAATCGACCACGCAGCTGGACCGCTGACGTGAGTTGAGCAAATTTCCAAAATTAAGTTTATATGCCTATGTTTTAGGATTTCAACCAACAATTTGGGAAATAGGTCTACTCACGAAGGCGTTGAACAGCTGTCTGTGTGTACGCAATATATTAGTAGAATTTGTTTCCTCCTAGTGGCCTCGCGAGTTTGCATCACTTGGCTTTGAACTGGGTACTTTTATGGTATTTTACGTTTTTGTCGATTTTGGGGGAACCAAGCGAGCTATAAGGTCGTGTAAAAAAACAAAATGCGCAGAATAACGTCCTACATTCATATTGTTAAAAAAATCTCTAAAAAAATTTCATTCTCGTAGTAAAAATCTCAAAAAATAGTTACTTCCGGTCAAAAAACGTACTTCCGGTTGTTGGATTTTTTTGGCTAACGAACTCGTCCGAACCACATAGACAACCAACACGTGTACCAAATTTGGACCAAATCGGACTTAAAATTCGGCCGCTAGAGTGCGAACACATATATATATATATATATATATATATATATATATATATATATATATATGAATTTTTTTGACACCCCAAAACGTGTTCTGGGGACCATGATCGGTGCTCATTTGCTACTCCCGACCTTGGGTCTCACCATAAGGGCCACTGCAATAGCTCATTTTTCCTATGGAAATTCGCTAATAAAGAGGCCAGCAACCTTCCATCCCACATTCAGAGAATGATAAATGTTATTAACAAAATATTGAAGTGCTTTCTCTGCGCTAAGACCAGATCTGAAGCCATATTGATTCCTACTGAAAAAATTGTTCTTCTCCAGAAACGTTACCAACATTCGTTTCATTAATTTTTCCATAATTTTTGAAAATACAGATAACAAAGCTATTGGCCTATAGTTACCTGAATTTTGTTTGTCACCCTTTTTAAATATAGGCACCACAACTGCAGCTTTCAAACAATTTGGAAATGTACAGTACTACAGCTCAAATTACACAAAAAAGTAAGTACTGCTAAAATCTGAGGTTCTATATAATTAACTAAATTTGAATTTATTCCGTCTAACCCTGGTGACTTTTTTGGTTTTAATGATTTAATAATCTTGGACATCCTGTTCAGTAACTCCGTGCATAAAAAAGGACCTATCGGCAGAGTTAGCCAATCCCCCAAAATGTATAGTATAAAAACTTTGGTCATCCTCAGAGAGCTTATCCACTCCTGATATCAGTAGCCTACTTTTGGAATATCACAAAAATAATCATTAAATATATCTGCTAAATTACTTCCGGCCTATCTACTAAATAACCATTCTTATCCCTTAGTGTTTCTATATTATAGTTCCCACACTGCTTCCCCAATATCCCATTTACCACTTTCCATTGAGCTCCAATATCTCCCTTACTATTTTCAAAGGATCTTACATAATACTGTTCTCTTTGTTTCTTTATTTCCGAATTCAATCGGCCACTATAGCGTTGTACATATTTTTTAAGTTTAATGTTATATGGCTGATCTTTTAACTTTTTAAACAAACTATTAAGTCTTTTAATTTTTTTACTAAGAACTATTGTCATCCACGGCTTCAGGGGCCTGACTGATTTATTAATTATTTTAGTTTGTGTTGCACTATTCAAACATTGTTTCAATAAATTTAGAAAAATACCAAATGCATGATCCACTGAAGACGAATCATACACTCTCCTCCAACAAGTCTGACTTAAATAAGTATTCAACAATTCATAGTCAATAGTTGTATAAAAAACCCTAGACTGCCTAATGTTCTGAAATTCAACATTGCCTGAGATTGTTAAATATACCAAACTGTGATCAGTAATAGCCAAATGCAGAACCTCTGCTCTTGCACTATACTTATTATTTATTCTAACATAAGCACGGTCTAAACATGAACTCGAGTTCAAGGAAAGATTTTAAGATTTTAAGTAATTCGACAAGCAGCTGAACCACTGACGCGAGTCGAGTGAATTTCCAAAATTAAGTTTATACGTTTTAGGTTTTCAACCGACTGTCGTCTACTCACAAAGACGTTGAATAGCTGCCTGCGAGTGGACAAGTAAAATTTGTTTGCACCTCAGCCTCTAACCACGGCTCACGCGCAGCTTCGTTCCGCTCGCAGCGAAAAACTAGCTTTTTGAGTTTGCGGCCTTAGATTTTCGACCGGGTTTTGGGAGTTTGCACCTCGGCCTAGGATTTCGAATCCGCCACAAGGTAAAATCTCCATCGTTAATTCGGACCAAGTACTTTTATGGTATTTTACGTTTTGGTCGATTTTGCCGGGACCAGACGAGCTATAAGGTTCTGTAAAAAAACTAAATGGGCAGAATAATCTCCTATATTTATTTGTTTATATAGAACCCAATATAAGTTTCATTCTACGACGAAAAATCTTAAAAAAATTACTTCCAGTCAAAAAATGTGGTGCTGGTCGTTGGATTTTGTTTACCTAACAAACTCGTCCTTGCGACTTAGAAAATCAACGCGTGTACCAAATTTGGACCAAATCGGACGTAAAATGCGCCCGTTGGGGTGCGAAGACATAATACATATTATATGGCACCCTAAAACGTGTTCTGGGGACCATGATCGGTGCTCATTGACCACTCCCGAAATTAGGTGTCACCATAAGGGTCATTTCAAAAAGTAATCTTTTGTATGGTGTAATAGTACCAAAATTCGATTTATAGACTAAACAGAAGATACATCAGGGATATATCAGGGATCATTTCATTAACCACCAATCCCTGATAGCACTAATAAAAATAATCATAGCCCATTACCTTCACATTCCATTTCAAACATTAATATAAAACCATTCACCATGTTTGTAAACCCATATAGTACTAAGTTTATTTAGGACAATATAACAACAAAATAAAAATGATTTACAAAGTTGAGAAATGAGAAGAAGAAAATTGTTAGAGGAAGGAGGAAGAAGAAGGTGATTTTGGATAGTAAGGAGTTTTATGGCAGCAACTTGAGTATAACATAGTCCAGTGTGTGCACAGCTCTAATTGAAGTTTAATAAGTGTTTGAATAAACTATACATAAAAGTTACCACCAGAAAAAAATATAAATTGAACAGTTTGAATATTGAGTGCATAATGTAGGCCTATTAAACCTACATCCAGTCAATTTGGTGAGTTTATTCCAGTTCACATCCTTCTTCACACCAGACCTCCATATTTTCCTCACATTGAAGCGTCTATCAACTAATCGTCACCGTTTCTTCAACCATACAACCATTCAGGAATTTTAATTAAACACCTATTTTAATCTTAAGCTCAAAATTGTAAACCATTTCAATCACGTCACAAGTTAGCATCAATCATCTTTCATTAGCATAAACCTAGATAAGTGTTCTTTCTGTTAATAGTAAATATTTATTTGTTCTTGTTAAATATAACTAAACTAAAAAAACCTCACAACCAGCTAGCCGCAAACCCAATTGTAAACATAAACCCGAGATTTGTTAAAGCCAATAAATAATTTATAAATCCATAACATAGCGTCTCTGTTTATTTTATATTCGACGATAAACGCGGAAGGATACAACGTACACAACACTTAACATTATAATGGAAATTCGCTAAAAATGCGCCATAAACAAACATGTTGAGGTATTGGTAATAATTGACAACAGTAGGCCTAATTTTAACGTTAACTCTACTTTTGCTTTGGTACAACACGATCTTTCCTCGAGCGAAGTTGGGCACAGTGTTGTTTTACTTTATTTTATTGTAAACACATTTCTTTACAACTCAAGTCTTAACAAGTCAATTTTCTACGGTCTTCAAACTTTTGAAAGGGAGAACATCCCAAGCAGGCCAATAAGTATTTCCTTATGCTTACAAACCCTTGTCATCATTATTTACTGTTCACTTCCTTTTCTCCTTGACCCACCCTTGTCTTGGATCGTCAATACTGTATAACCTTTCCCTGAGCAACGATCCTAACCCCACCCACACCCTACTTACAGACCTCTCTAATTCTAGGGATGAAAGACAAATAACTGTAAAGGAAATCTCCACTGGTTGGGACTTTGAAGTCAGTTTCCTTAAAACACTCCATCTAGTACGGTAAAACGCCTCAACTGGCAGAGACCTTTTTATAACTTGGGCATATTATCATACGCCCCTATTTTAGTACACCATGGAAAGTCCCACGAAAAATTTCTCACAAGAGGTAAAAACCGTTCCCGGCTGTTTATTATTTAATCAATGCATACTTATTTTTAGTAATCTATGGTCTTTCAGGTGTAATTACAATAAGTAACAATCTCGGTAAAAAAATTACATATTTATGATTACACAAATTTAAGATAAGTATTTGTACTATGCATCACCTTGCCGCAATTCTTGAATTTAGCAATGACGCGATAAAACGACCATTAGAAATTTGCTGCAGAACTACTTCAGGATTTTAAACATAATTTAAGCTCAGAATGATGACAAGATAAGTGTATTAGTAATGTTTTACATTTTGAATTTAAAACATATAATAAACTAGCTGACCCGTACGGCGTTGCCCGTGGAGGTTGGTATTTTCAGTCTTTTTTAACGTAATTGTATTATTTTTAAGTGTTCAGTCAGTGAGTGGTATTTGGCTTTTATATATATAGATCTTAAATAATAAAAGCACTATTGTCATAATAATAACAGATCTGAAATTATGATTTTAGTAACTTTGATCCCCCCCAAACCCCTCCTAAAATTTCGAAATTTTTCAAACCCTTTCTTAGTGAGCACCTATGGCCCTAGAGGAAGCTACATACCTACCAAATTTCATTCCAATCCGTTCAGTAGTTTTGAAGAAATCGTGATTTAATAACTTTGGTCCCCCCTAAACTTTCGAATTTTTTTAACCCCTTTCTTAGCGAGCGCCTATGGCCCTAGAGGAAGCTACATACCAAATTACATTCCAACCCGTTCGGTAGTTTTGAAGAAATCGTGATTTAATAACTTTGATCACCCCAAACCCCCCCTCCCATAAAATTTCGAATTTTTTCAAACCCTTTCTTAGTAAGCACCTATGGCCCTAGAGGAAGCTACAAACCAAATTTCATTGCAATCCGTTGGGTAGTTTTGAAGAAATCGTTTTTTAATAACTTTGATCCCCCCAAACCTCCCCTAAAATTTCAATTTTTTTCAAACCCTTTCTTAGTGAGCACCTATAGCCTAAGAGGAAGCTACGTACCAAATTTCATTTCAATCCGTTCGGTAGTTTTTGAGAAATCGTGATGAGTGAGTGAGTGGTATTTCGCTTTTATATATATTGATTTAAAAGATTCTTAAAAATGAATATAAACTTTTATGGTAGTCAAAAACTAGTCTTATAATCAACAAAAAATAAAGGATCAATACATTAAAAACTTAATCACCAAAAAAAAAAAGAATAAATAATTAATTCATCACTCAAACCAAAAACTCATGATAGCTATAAAATGTAAAATAAAATAAAATAATTGGACCACGCAGCCGAACCGCTGACGTGAGTTGAGCGAATTTCCTAAATTAAGTTTAGGCCTATATGTATTACGGTTTTAACCAACTATTTTGGAATTTGATCTACACACGAAGGCGCTAAATAGCCGCCTTTTTGTACATAACATATATTAGTAGAATTTGTTTGCACCCAACCCTCCAGCTTGCACGCTTTGCGAGTTTGCATCTTGACCTTGTGGCCTCGGGTTATGGGCTGCTTCGCTGCGCTCGCACCAAAAGATGGATCAGTCGGCCGGCCCCCACGTGGATTTGAACCAGGCACTGTAATGGTATTTCACGGTTTTGGAAGAACCAAGCGACCTATAAGGTCGTGTAAAAAAACAGAATGTCCAGAATAATATCCTACATTTATTTTTTTAGATGAAAGCCAAAAAAATAGTTACTTCCAGTCGAATAACGTAGGCTACTTGCTGTTGTTGGATTTTTTGGCTAACGCACTCGTCCCAGCAACTTAGACAACCATCGCGTGTATCAAAGCGACTTTTAAAATGCGGCCACATAGAGTGCGAACACATATATATACATGTATACTAGTATGTACAATTTTCAATGACACCCCAAAAACGTGTACTGGGGACTATGATCGGTGCTCATTTCCTACTCAAGACCTTAGGTCTCACCATAAGGGTCACTGCAATAGTTCATCTTTTCTAGGGAAATTCGCTAATGATTCATTTGAAGTAAAGTAGGCCTATAGATGATCATATATTTTTTTGTTCAGAAATGCACGGACAACTTATTGATGTCGAAAAAATAATTTTGTCCATTTTATTTTTGAGTAAAAATCGCGAAAACTATTTTTTTTTATTAAAAGTTCCAAAAGTAGGGTTTTTGCGAAATACCAAAATATATTTGTTAATTAATCCAAAACATGAAAAAAATGTGTAAAAAACTCTTTACATGACACTATAAAAAAAACTCTTCACTTTTTTTTGGTGGGGGTGTTGTAAAAACGAGCGTGTATATATTAAAAATGTATAGAAAATTAAAAATAAGCTGTTGTAAACTTTGTAATATTATAGAGGACAAAATTTCCCACATGTCACTAATTCACAATAGTTATAATAAATAGAACACAACACCAAACCAAAATAAACACAACTCAGTATAAACAAACATTGTAACTGGACAACCAACTACGATGTCATAGATTCGAAGCTTCAACGGTTCAATTCTTAAATTCAAACGAGTCAATTCTGCCGCAAAACGTTCTTTTAACCACAACTACCTTACTAAAACAAATCTCGAGTCATAAGGCACTACATACATGACGTTTGTTACGCATATACATCAGGTGTCAACCGTCGTATTTCTGTTCAAGACACACATTTCGATTGAGAATGAAGCTAATGTTGTGAATGAGAAAAGTATAATATAGGGGTTGCAGTTTCACAATAGCAAATAGGGCGAGGGGTGACTTCCAAGAAGGGCGGGACCTGACAGGTGTTGAGTAGAGTCAGGTGGCATAAGAATGCTTCCTGACCTGACCTTCGTGGGAATATCTGAAGTAAGAAAAGAGTCTTGGTCATCTTTTCTTTGAAGCGTAAAGCCCGGTAAATCGTAACAATTTATCGTTACAATAAATCGAAAGTGTGACTAATGTTTACATGCATCGATTTCTTGTCCAATCTTCATTGACGAATATTTAACTTTTGATAGTTCTTTCTTATAAACCGTACGCAATGCATTAATTTTTTTAACAACAGTGTTTCTCTCTGCCAACGGATAAAACTCTTTGTATTTTTGAACGAGCGCTTTGTGCGCAAGGTCTTTTTTATTCCTGTCGGGATATTCTTTGCTCTTAATGAGCCACAAGCAAGTAAAACTCCGATATAGTTTGAGGAGTTTGAGCTGCCTTGCTGTCAATTGAATAGAAACAACACAAGGTAGCGATAAATGGGTGCTACTGTTTACACGTTCCAATTTATCGTTACGATTTGCAGCAACCAACCATCCATCCAATTCCAATAAATCGCTACAATCTCCTGTTTACACGCTACGGTAAATTGTAACGATTCGATTGTTACGATAAATTGTTAGTTTTCATGGTGCAATGTTTTCCTTGTGCCACGGCGAAAAGGTATAAAATAGGGTTTGTCATCAAATACCCATTTTTTCCTGTATAAACTAGGCCACTACTCTGTTTTGTTCCAAACATACTCAATATATTTCAATTATTGCAATTTCGTTAGCTAGGCAATTTGCGAGATAACGACAGTTTTATAGGCATACCGGTTTTATCAAACATGTCACTGTTGTCTATGAAGCAAGGCTACTTTGTGACTAAGGCAAGCGATAACATATAAGTTTCAAGTACACTAACTTATTTGAAACGGGTTAATTTAACGACGAGTATACGTATTTACAATAATTCAATCACGCAGCCGAACCGCTGACGTGAGTTGAGCAAATTTCCAAAATTAAGTTTATAGGCCTATGTTTTAGGGTTTCAACCAACAATTTGCTGAATAGCTACAAAATGGTTCGCACGCCATTCCGCATATTGGGAGCATCTTCAAAACACAAAGCATTGCGTGCTTCGCACGCCATTCCGCATATTGGGAATATCTTCAATACACAATGCATTGCGTGTTTCGCACGCCAACCCCACGATAGAATCCACCACATGGCTTTGAACCGGGTACTTCTATGGTATTTTATGTTTTGATCGATTTTGGGGGAACCAAGCGAGCTATAAGGTCGCGTAAAAAACCAAAATGTGCAGAATAACATCCTACATTTAAGTTTGTAGAAAAAAACTAAAAAACCAATTCATTCTCGTAGGAAAAATCTCAAAAAACCTGCTTCCGATTGTTGGATTTTTTTGGCTAACGAACTCGTCCGAGCGACGTAGACAACCAACGTGTGTACCAAATTTGGACCGAATCGGATATAAAATGAGTGCATTTTTTTAGAGCGCGAACAAATAACATTTTTAAAGACCCCCAAAACGTGTTCTGGGGACCAAGATTGGTGCTTATTGACCAATCACGACCTAAGGGCTCACCACATAGTCATATGGGCTCTTCTTTCCTATGGAATTCGCTAAAAATCATAGACAGACACTTTACTTTTATTTATATAGGCTATATGTATTAATAGATAAACTAGGCCTATACGAGTTACTCGAAAAAAATACACGTTGGCGTTGTAACGTAATGATTTGTGAAATCGTGAGTTTTGTGAAGAGAAAAAATCAAAGTAGTACTATCTAAATACAATATTGGGTGAAATAACTCTTCTTATTGTAAACGAGATTTGTATTCGAGAGTTCATCAAAAAATAATTTAAACAAATAATAGACCTAACAACCTAGAAATGATAAGAGATTACAGAATAGTCTACAAGTAGGTTATCTAACTTTTTATAAACAACAAACCCAGTAGGGCAATTCTGAACATGATAATGCACACAAGCATGCAAATGTTTTAGTTTCGGCTAAATATTTTCAAAAGCTTAGATTTATAAAAAAACTAGCTGCCCGATCCGGCTTTGCACAGATAGAGAAATCAAAGTTAAATGTATATTAACAACAACAAAAATATTACACTATGTTTTTCTTATGGGGATTGTTAGCAACTTTGACTTCCCCAAACCCCCCTAGAATGTCGAATGTTTTGAAAACCTTCCTTAGCGAGCACCTAGGGCCCTAGAGGAAGCTACATACCAAATTTCATTCCAATCCGTTCAGTGGGTTTTTTAGTAACTTTGATTCCCTCAAACGCCCCTAAAATTTCAAATTTGTTGAAAACTTTTCTTAGCGAGCACCTAGGGCCCTAGGGAAAACTACATACCAAATTTCATTCCAATCCGTTCAGTGGTTCTTTTTAGTTACTTTAATCCCCCCAAACCCCCTAAAATTTCAATTTTTTTGAAAACTTTCCTTAGCGAGCACCTAGGGTCCTAGAGGAAGCTACATACCAAATTTCATTCCAATCCGTTCGGTGGGTTTTTTTTAGTCACTTTAACCCTCCCCCCCCAAAGATTTCGATTTTTTTAAACCATTTCTTAGCCAGCACCTACCGCCCTAGAGGAAGCTACATACCAAATTGCATTCCAATCCGTTCAGTAGTTTTAGAGAAATCGTGATTTAATCACTTTGACCCCCCGACCCCTAAAATTTCTAATTTTTTTAAAACCTTTCTTAGTGAGCACCTATGGTATTAGAGGTAGCTACATACCAAATTTCGTTCCAATCCGTTCACTAGTTTTTGAGAAATCGTGATCAGTGAGTCAGTGGATTTGACATTTATATATACCGTATAGTAAAGAAGATTTGCAAATAACTACGCAATAACTTAAAATCTTGCCCCCTTAAATTCCAATTAAATGTTCAAAGAAACCGAAAACAAATGAATATTATCAATTTTGCAGCCAGTTAATTCTGCAATCGCAACAGATAAACAAAAGATAAAATTTAAAATCTTTCAACTTTGAACTTTTATCCTCTGCATTTTTTTAGCTTATCAATAGTCTACGTTTGCAGGCCTACACAAATTTTCAAAGTGGAGTAATCTATTTTGTATTTACCTAATAAGAAACACAACATTTAGTTTATGTAAAATTAGAATTTGTATGCCTACGGTATGTTTTAAGATGAAAACACGTTATATAAAAACCACGCCGAAAAGCGTTTTTAAACAGTTAAATTGAAATCGGATGAATTATCTTCAAGTTGTGCTCGTTGAAACTGTTTTGAAGCCAAAACAGAAGAGAGAGCTTAAAAAACAAAAATAAGTTATAGCCTACATTGAAATAAAAAGTAGCACCATTGCCGAAAATTTTGTAACAATATTCCTTGTCTTCAGAACGACTAATCAGTTATAGGCTATATTCACTTGGTTTTTATCAAACTATTACATAGCCTAAATACTAAATTTACTAGGCCTATATCAATGTTGGTGAATACAATCTGTTTTTTATCGTATGGACTTTGCGTTTTAAAGCCATTAGCTTGCTGATTATTATTCGAGTACTCTATATCGAAATAGTTCTCATCAATTGCGACAAAGGTACGTCACAATGGTCATACCGGGACTGTGCGTCTTGAACTCCATCTAATATTCTAGTCGTGAGAGCATATAGGCCTGAAGATTTTCAATCAAGCCTTTTAAATTAAAACAATATGAGGGTTGATTCGATAAAATATGCAGCAAGTCCATGCTGTCAGCCTAACCAAAACGTTATAATAATATTATGAATTAACGTATACAATTGAAGTGGCCATCTATCAAAGCGTAAACTTAAAAGAAGGGAAATAAGTAGGTCTAGTTTGAATACCGTATTAGACTTGTATTTTTTGTTATATTTTTAACTTTAAATGTTTTGTTATCCAACGTAACTATCAATCATGTCAATTCCATAACATGTTAAAATGTAGGCCTATATTATGACTTGCATTAGGCCTATATAGGCCCTAAAGTAAAATAAGATAGTATTTTACTATTATTTTAATATTGTTTAATCATAGAGTAGTTGGAATTAGGCTAAGTTTCCTTGCAAGTAGAAAATAAAAATTAATTTAATTTTAGCTTCTATTAAATTTTAAAGCGGTAAAAGTGAAGAACAGCTTGGAGAGAAGCTATATTTATCAAAGTAGTTAGGCGTACTATAATTTTTGGTATAGGTCTACATCTACATCAAAATGGATGACTTAGTTTTTCCAAACAGGTGAAATTATGCAATGAAGACAAACAAAAACATCTCCATCATGCTATACACAACATAATCTTTAATTATAGTTAGGCTTATGTAAATCTAGTTGGTTAGTTATAACTCATTAATAATGGTCAAGAAATGATTCATGTAAATACGTATAATTGTTCCAACTGTCGACTTTTTTAATGTCAATGATCGTTGAAAAACTGTAAACATAAGTTACTTTCTGTACATTAGTTAAGCCTTTATAGTCCTTTTTACTTTCTCACTATATAGAGAGAAAGTATAGTGATAGCAAAACAAAGTCGATGTTGAGATTTTTGTGGAAATATCGGTTTTGGGACCCCCTGAGTCCAAAAAAGTGGTTTTTACAAAATGTCTGTCTGTTATGTATACAAAGCTAGAGAGAAAACTATTCGATTGATTTCGAACAAATTTGCACCAAACATGTCAATTAGGCCTGTACCCATACATGCATGAAAAAAGGTTTTGAAAAATGTTGAAAAACAACCCCCTTTTTAGCTAAAAAAATCAGTTATTATATTTTTATAAAAAACGGCTACAACAATTTTGACCAAATTTGGCTTATTTGTAGCCCTTAATGTACTTTACTATATATGCAAAAAACCGCATCTTTCTAAAAATTCTCGTTTAGCTAGTAATAATTATTTATTAGTTTCTCTCGTACTTTAATGTATTCCCTCTTCTACTTCAATGCAATCATGAAGTCACAGCGAATCTGTTTAATAATTTAAATAAATTTGTGAGAAAGTATGTACCAGTTTCTGGTACCATTTATTTATTTACAAAATATGACCTTTTAAGTAAATAACTTACTGAAATTAATTAAATAATTGTGTAAGCAAACATCTGATTTAATTTATCATATCTTACAACAACTATATACAAAAAGTTCAACTTTGGAAAACTCCACAAAAGGAATTTGTTTTAAAACTGGACCAATACATTCTTCTTATTAGGCCTACATAAATGGCAGTTCAATAATGTCATGACAGGCACAACATTTTGAACCCAGCAGTATTTTGTTGTATATTTGTGTAGATTTAACTTAATTATTAATAAGTTCACTATCATAACCTTAAGTAAAATTAATGCAAGACCCTTTGTTTACAGAAAACAATTAATTGTAAAATATGCTTAAATGAAACAGATTGCATACAATATGATTAAAAAT
The DNA here is from genome assembly GCA_018207615.1 of Philaenus spumarius. Lineage (NCBI taxonomy): Eukaryota > Metazoa > Arthropoda > Insecta > Hemiptera > Aphrophoridae > Philaenus > Philaenus spumarius. The sequence continues at coordinate 36,533 of JAGFPH010004340.1, read as the reverse complement.
TTTTTTTAAATAACAACAGACTAACAAAAATTACCCGGTCATCCATTTAGTCAGTAAATTTTCAAATTCTGAACTTCCCTGTGAACAAAAGTGATGCAAATTAACCAAACTCACTGTTTACCGACCTGTTATCTCAACGCTATGACTACGCCTGGGTAATTGTTTACACTATGATTAATAAGTTCAAATGCTGTTTTATACACAACAGAAACATGTTTTCAACAAATCAGCTGTTGAAAATCATCTGTCCAGCAGTCTATATTAATATGATCGTTATTTATGTTTATCAAATTTAAAAGAAATACTCCACTGCGTCACTCCGCAGTATTTTGTCAGACCAACCGCAAACAGCTGTAGTCAGTTATTGATTCTACCCACTTTGAACTGAAATACTTATAGCCTATACCATTAAGGTTAACCTAACTTTTTACAAAAATATAAGCGTTACAAAATGTAATGACATTGACGAATTATTGATCGCACTTATCTGACGTCTATACAAATACGTTTAACGTTTTACCTGCATCGTTTATTATCCCTCCACCTGCAAATATTGTGTTCGAATGCACCTGTCCATCCCTGTGAAGCAAAACATGTTGTAACTCTGATACCACTCTACACTTTTCCCTGTCACTATGTAACGCATTTTTAAAACACTTTGCACACTGATAACACAACGCCCACGCGTGTTCCTCACTGATCGGCGCATTAAACGCTATCAATATATCTAACAACGAAAGACAATCGTTTTCATCCAATTTACACTTATTCGGACGTACTTCGACATCGGCTGCCATCGTTCTACCGGCAAACGTGCAACATCACTGACCAACAACGGACGATTAGCGAAGTGATCTTTCATTCAGATCTAAGCTACGTTAGTACGTCTTCTGCCGTACAGGCTGCGCCACTAGTCGCTAGCCCGGGAAAGGGACTGGTTGTTATACAATCTTTTCTTGAAAGAGTAGGTCTGAGGTATGTAGTATTATTTTTATATTTAATTATATAAGTTAGCATTCATAACTTGTTTCAATGAGTGAAAAAGTATTGTGCTTTTTAGAGCATGAAGCATAATTTGTTTTATTTCTTAGGAATAATTTCTTTTTATAAGAAATTTACATAGGTTAAGTGAATAGTAAATATAGGCGCCCATACGATATTTCCTAAGGGGGCCTAGCTAGACCGGGGGATATGAGGATTAGTACCCTCTCCCTTCACGGCAAAAAAAAGGTCCGGGTTAGTTTTTGACCTTCTCCTGAAACCTTTAAAAGTTGGGAAGCCAATTGGGCTATTTAGATGAAATATCAACCGTCAAATGTTTGCCAGTTTTTCCCCATACAAGTTCTAGTTCTGACCTGTTGAAAATTCATTCCTGTTTTTGAAATACCATACTACTCTGTAAAATAAATTATATACATAAAATTTACTGTTTCACCATGCAATATACTAAATACTTTTCAGATATGACCCAAAAATGATTTAATAATAATAACTACATCATCCTCGATTGCATTTGAGGTCCCAAAAATGTGTAGAAATAACAACATATTAGTTCTGTTTTTCTACTTGTTATTCCAGGACAGGAGACAATTTTGATATTTAGGATTCTATCAACCATAACTCCATTTATTTAAAAATAGCAAATAACAACGTTAATTTAGTAGTTTTGTAACTTATGAAATTACTAATAATTATTGTTTTGAAAGAAAAATGCCTGACTGTAATCATATATAATAAAACACAAAATTAAAAATCTTCCGGAAGAACGTGTGAGACTTCCACTGGACCGACTTACACGCAGGTAGTGTCAAACGAAAGGGAATAACCCCTATATTCGTACATTTTACCTTAGATTTTGGTATCTGATCAGTAACCTTTTAAAAAACGAGATTAATTTTTTTTCTTATGGCAATTTAACATTGGGTAAAATTTCAACTTTGCACTTTGAAGAGTTTACTTGAGGTTTCCACTGAACCGTTTTACACGCGGTTTGTTTTAAATGAAAGATAAATCATTCTATATTTGCACAATTTACTTACATTTTTTAAATAATTTCATTTAGAATGTAATAAAAGAACTTTTTAAAACGTATTTTTATCATCATTTTAAGTTTCCTTAACCAGCTGATTATTAAAACACGTGATTGTGCATCTAAGAACAGACAATCGTAGCAAAAGGAATCAGCAGGCTTAGAGAAAATCATAAGTATCTTGACCAGTATCTTTCAACGATGCATCGCATATATTGCATTTACCGAAAAATTAAATGTGGACAAAAACATTAATAATTATATGTGTACGTTGCCGTTTAAGGCAGGTAAAATAAATTAAACATAATTTTAGGTTAGGCCTAGACTGATGTAATTATAACTATATCTTATCTTCTAAAGCGAGAGATAATTGTTTGTCTGCTAAATGGATCTGGAATCTCCGTCTAAGGATTTTTCATTTTTTGATTTTATATGGGGCTTTTGGCCACGAGAAATCGATTGGAAATGGTCACCAGTCTGGAAAAAATCGTTTTCTACGTCTTTTTATTAAATTAAAAAGTGAAATTTGTCCATTTTAAACAATACAAAGCACAGCTGATGCAAATGTTTTCAATGCCATTACAATAATCATCTGCTTTCTTTTAAACTGTATATTTTATTAGAGGTAAGCCTAATGTTGTATCTATTTATAGTTACCATGGCAACGAATACTTCTGCTAAATAAACATACCCTTTATTTAGTTGTTTCATGTTATAGGCCTAACCTAAACGATGTTCACGGAAATTTGCAATAATAGTTATTGACGTGAGCGAACTAGGCCCTAGGCCTAAATCAATATTGAAATATTAAACTTTAATTTAGGCCTGACTTATTTCTAAGGCATAGCGTTGAGATTATGGTTAATCCTTTAAACTGTATTTTTATTACAGGTAATCCTAATGTTGTATGTACCCTTTATTTAGTTGTTTAATGTTATAGGCCTAACCTCAAAACTCAATAATCCAATATTTATTATTGAAATCATAGCCCTGCTTATAATCGAGCTTTAACTCGGTCTCCTGGTACTCATCATTAAATTTTAAGTTTCCTTAACCAGCTGATTATTAAAACACGTGATTGTGCATCTAAGAAGAAAAAATCGCAGCAAAAGGAATCAGCTGGCTTAGAGAAAATCATTAGTGGCCAGTATCTTTCAACGATGCATCGCATATATTGCACTTACCGAAAAATTAAATGTGGACAAAAACATAAATTATATGTGTATGTTGCCGTTAAGGCAGGTAAAATAAATTAAACATAATTTTAGGTTAGGCCAAGACTGATGTAATTATCTATACTTATAATATACTAATATTATAAAGAGGTAAAGTTTGTTTGTTTGTTTGTGTGTTTGTTTGTTTGTTTGTATGTAGGGGGTAATCTCTGGAACTACTGAACCGATAGAAAAAATAGTTTTACTAATAAAAAGCTACACTATCCCTGAGTAACATAGGCTATAATTCATTTGAATAAAAACCTTTTTTTATTTCAATATTGGAAAATTTATTCGGAAGAAATTATTTGGTTAGGCTTAGATAAACCAACACATGTGTATTTACATTTATTACCATAGCAACCAATTGAATAAGATAATTTAACTGTTAGCTCAAATATTTCCATTAACAGCTGATTTCAAAATTGGAAGCAATTATTTTTGTATTTTTAGCTTTTAGGTTAGGGTTTTAAAGTGTAGACCTGAGCCTTGCTGGTTCTTTTAACCATTATTATAACTGCTGTTATAAAATATAAGAAATAATTTAATTTAAACATTTAACATTATTTACAATCTTAGTTTTGAGGTTATTATTAATAAATAATAACCTTTATTATAAATAAAACATAACATATATTTTTAGAAGGTTCCATTGGGGGTTGGCGTGCGGAGCACGCAGGGGTCTCCCCTAGTAATTATATATTATATTAATTATCTTGAATGTATTTACATATATTACCATAGCAACCAATTGAATAAAATAACAGATAAAACAGTTAATTCGGATGTCCAGCTTAATACAAAATAATATTTTATGTTAGGCCTAAACCAACACATTATGTTGAACCAACACATGTTTCAACACACACAAACCAATAAAAACTTGCGTTATGGAATTTAAAAATAAAAAAAACTATGTAACATCGTTATTAAAAATACATAAGACATATTATGACTTAATAGTAGACCTATTTATTGATAATTAATTTATAGTGAGTAGGCCTACCCAATATTAACAGCTGATTTCAAAATATGAAACAATTATTAAATAGGCCTAATTATAACTATTGTTATAAAATATACGAAATAATTTGATTTGAACATTTAACATTATTTACCATCTTAGTTTTGAGGTTATTATTAATCCTACATGTTTATTATAAATAAAGCATAGCATATGTTTTTAGAAAGTTCCATCGGGGGGTTTGCGTGCGGAGCACGCAGGAGCCTTCCCTAGTTAATTATTAATATACATTTTTTGTTCCTTTCCCCGAAACTAGAGGGGGAAAAACAAAACAAAATTTACTAAGGATGAAATAGAATAATATATGACCTTTCTTTAGATTCGTTCGTAGATTGCTGACTAATTTCGGTGAAAATTTTTAATATTATTACTTGTAATTTTAATAACTGGTAAATAAATATGAAATGTTTTAATATTAAATTAACTTTAGTATATTCAACATCCTAGATACAAAATAATACTACCTAGATAGTTCTGAATGAAAAGTTGGGTTCTGAATTCTTCTAAACGGTTTAAATAAAAGATTTCACGTTTTACTACCCCTCTCGATTATTTCAAAAAGGAAATATTCCATTCAGAACAGTGTTTTTTTCTGTAAGTTGGAAGATATAGCCTACGTCTATTTCCGACCTTCCTACTTTAACCCAACAAACGCATAAACAATTGTGTTTACATTTTCTTTTATTTAAAACAAACCGAAAGAAAATCGGCCCAGTAGGTATCCAGAAATATGTATCAATTACGTTTTAGCCTAAAACCAAAAATCCAAAAAGTGCCCTTATAAATTTACCCATGAAATAAAAATTACATTTCATAATTTTTTTTGTAATAATGTTAACATTTTATTTCATTTTAAATAAAGCGCACGAAAATCAGCCCTGTAGATCTTTAGAAGTAGGTATCAATAGCGATTTAACCTAAAAAACCAAAAGTGCACTTATAAATATACCGATGAAATAAAAATAGCATTTCATAACTTTTTTTAATATAGTCAACATTGTCTTTAATTTGAAACAAACATCATCAAAATTGTTCCTGTAGATCTCCAGAATTAGAAAATCAATAGCGTTTTGACCTAAAAACAAAAACCCCAAAAGTGCTCTCATAAATATATCGATGAAATAAAAATTACATTTCATACTTTAAAAGAAGTATCTAATTTACATCTAGAAGTATCTACATCTAATCATTTCATACATGATTAAGTATCTAATCATGACAACATTTTCGCTCAATTAAAACAAACCTCATGAAAATCGGCCCTGTAGATCTCCAGAAATAGGTATCAATAGAGTTTAAAAATAAAACCAAAAAACCCAACGGGCAAATATTTTGCAATGTTAATGCATCTGGGTCTAAAAGTCACTGACAATCGAAATTGGATTAGTTTTGTATAAACACATTCTGAACTTTTTAATTATAATTTATAATTTAGTTGGTTTCAATTAAAACCATTGTACAATCCAGCAGCACAATTCAACTTAAAATCTTGCAAAAGAGTTTCAGAATCATACACCAACGTCTTTTTATTCTAGCACAAGTTGCTTTATTCTCAATACTTCATCGGTTTTTTAAATCGGTAGACCGTTTCATTTTGGATCATATTGTCTGAAATATTAAGACTGACTGAAAAATGTGATGTGGAAATCTTTTGTCCTTCGTAGAAACACATTGTTATAATATTTTCGCCGTTTTGAATGTTAGGCCTGGCCTAACCTTAACGTAAACTATCTCATGTGATGCAAGTTGCAGGTACTTCTAGTTGCAGGCGCACACTTCTTAGCGAATTTCAATAGGAACGAAGTAGCGCCAGAGCATGGAGGTTGAGCGGCAAACAAATTCTATAAAATATATATATATATTTACTAATGTATTTGCTACACGCTGGCAGCTATTCAGCGCCTTCTTGAGTAGACTAATTTCCTAAATAGTTGGTTAAAACCCAGAAACATAAAACTTAATTTTGGAAATTCGCTCAACTGACGTCAGCGGTTCAAGCTGCGTGGTCGAATAATTGGATGTTCAAAAAGAAAAACAGAAATAAATAATTTGATCACGGAGCTGAAACGCTGACGTGAATTGAGCGAATGTCCAAAATAAATATGTTTTACGGTTTCAACTAACTATAATGGAAAATTGGTCTACTCATGAAGGCCCGCGAGTACCAAATATTGTTTCGGTAAAATTTGTTTTCTCCTAGCCCACCTACTCCGGCTCACGAACTGCGCAGCGGAAATATTTGCTTTGCTAGTTCGCACCTCGACCTTGCGCAACCGGATTATGGTCTGCTTCGCTTCCCTCGTAGCGGACAAAGTCGCTTTTTATGCTTTTTTGGGAGTACTTTTACGTTTTGGTCGATTTTGGGGGAAGCAGACGAACTATAAGGTCGTGTAAAAAACAAAAGGTGCAGAATAATCTCACATATTTATCATTTTAGATAAAACCCCAAAAAGTTTAATTATGATAGTAAAAATCTAAAAACTGTTACTTCCTGTCAAAAACGTGTTTCTGGTTGTTGGATTTTTTGGCTAACGAGCTCGTCCGTGCGACTTTAAAAAGAAACGCGTGTAGCCTACGTAATTTAGACCAAATCGGACGTAACATGTGGGCGATAGAGTGCGAACACAAAAAATATATCTTTTATACAGGGTGTTCCCAAATTATGTTTCCAGACTTCCACAAATTGTTCCTTTGGTCAAAACAAGAACAAAACTTCCAATAAACATAGGTCCTAAAACGCTTAGTTTCCTAGATATCCGCCATTTTGTTTTTTGTACAAAATAATTCATATCTAGAGAACGGTTTGACTGATTGAGTTCAAACTTGGCATGAAGTTTAACCTGTTAATTATATACCTCAAGAAAAATAAACGATTAAATCCAATCATGCGTTTCAAAATGGCGGCTGTTTGAAAATTACAAACCTAAATTACTCCAAAACCGTACATTTTAACGAAAAATGTCAAGACACCTTTTTTGTAACCCTTTTGATTTACTATCGGATGGTGTAACTGTCAAAACAATCGGATGAAGGATAACAGTTAAGTTATGTGTACTAATTGGTTCGTTCAACCCGGCATCCTATACCAACACAGTAAATACTACAATATTGTATGGACATTTTTGTTGTCATTACCTTTTAACTTAGCTATTATCCTATTGAACCAATTAAACAAATAGTTTTACTAATAAAAAGCTACACTATCCCTGAGTAACATAGGCTATAATTCATTTCGATAAAAACCTTTTTTTATTTCAATATTTGTAAATTTAGTCGGAAAAAATTCTTAGGTTAGGCCTAGAATGATAAAACAACACATGTATTTACATTTATTACCATTTAGCATCCAATTGAATAAAATAACAGATAATATAGCTGTTTGCTCCAATATTTCCATCAACAGCTGATTTCGAAATTTGAAACAATTATTTTTGTATCTCTAGCTTTTAGGTTAGGGTTTTAAAGTGTAGACCTTGCTGGTTCTTTTAACCATGATTATAACAGCTGTTATCAAATATAAGAAACAATTTGATTTGAACATTTACCATTATTTACCATCTCATGTTTGAAATAAGTATGCAGTAATAACAGTAGGTCTAAGACCTATACAAAAAATGCTCAAAATTGTTTTCACGTGATTTAAATGTACTACGCTTATGAAGTCAAATTTAATATATATGTAGACTAATGCAAGCTACTTTATTTCCAACAAACGGTTCAAATTTCGCGGCCGAAAATACCTTAGTGCAAAACTATCGAACATTTTTTACCCCTTAGATCGCGTCGGAGAAAAAAATTTAAAATATGAAAGTTGTAGATAGTTAAATTTCCAATCGCCACAGTGGTCTCGGATTTTTCCTAGAAAGTACCGTTGAAAAGCTACAGCTGTGTAAACATTCGGTAAACCGTAAAGGTTTAAGAAAACGCATACAACCTACAGAATCGGCTCAGTGACCATTTGAAAGAACGCGGCGAGCTGAATCCAACGACTCCAACGAGTATCTTAAATTGTATATAGGTGCTACGAGTATATAAGCAGAAATGTGTCAAAATAGTCGCAGTCGTCTTTGACACTAATGACGTCATAACTTTTGACCGAATTGACTTTGCAAATTTGGATTTCTCCTTTTTTTTGTTGTTCTTGATGCTTACATTATAGGCGGGCTTGTATATACACAAACTCACTGTCGTTTTCTTTTATTTCCTGCTGTTTATTTCTACTGTTTATTTTCATCCCTGATTGTTTATAAAATGCATGTTTTGTTTTTTTTAAATTTTTGTTATTTACAAAAATAGGATCTTTATGGATTAATCATTTTAGGAATAAGGATTTTGGAATGTGTTCTTCTCATCAGAGGTCCATCTGGTATTCCTAACCAGAAAAGATGTGGACCATGGAAAACATGTAAGCACCTCGAGCCAGGTTATAACATATATGTTTGTTTTGTTGTGTTCAGGTTTATCTTATATTTTTTACAATTAATTATGATTTATATTTTAATTTTTGTTGTTTTAATGAAATTAACTATTTCTAAAATTATACTAGGGCTATTATTTTTTAGTATATCTTTTAGGAGAAAGGGGGCTTTCCAATTTTCTTCCCTTAATTTATTATATAGTTTATTTCTTAATATTTCATAATTAGGGTAATCTTATGTGTTGAATTGTTTCCTGTTCATTTTTAGTGCATCTTAAACATTTTGGAGTAAAATATTTTTTATTCTGTTTGTATTAGCATGTCCGAATCTTCATTTACAAATAGTTACTGTTTCCGATCTCATTAATTTTGTGTTTTTAAACCAGGGAGAGTTGCTGTAATTGTTATTTATAATATGTTTATGCCATGCTGCCTTGCTGGTTTCTTTTAGTGTAGTATTAAATTGTGCATTGTATGTTTTTTTTAGATGTGCAGTGTGCCTAATGGAATTATATAATCTTTACAAATGCTGTTATTATCTGTGGCTACTCGAGCTAATTTATCCATGTATTCATTATCTCTAATGCCTATATGCCCTGGGACCCATTGTATGACTATATTTTTATTGTTGTTTGTTACCTCTGTTATTATATGTCCTGTTAATTCTCTTTCTTTAGGTCTATATTCTCCTTTAGAAAATTAGAAATACATTCTTTAACTTCTATTATTGCAGCTTGTGAGTCTGAGCATATAATAAAATTGTTATATGGAAACGTTTTAATTACTTGTACTGCTTTATATATAGCGTACATCTCAGCCGTATAGCTAGATGTTATTGGGCTTAATTTATATTTTTTCTCAAAGTGTTTTGAGGGGATATAGACAGCCTTTCTCCTTAACCTTCGCGAAGAAATGCTGCGCCAAAAGCTACGCGCACACTGCACCGACCGGTAAGGACGGATCGGACATATTTTACAAGGTGCTACCATGTGACTGGCAAGAAGAGGAAGCCATTTGTGTACTCAGTCTCGTCGAGTGAAGTTGTGTGGCCGCTGTTTCTTGTGTTGTAACAAAGTACGATGGAAGTTGTTGCGGGGCTAGCTATAGTATGTGAACTTCTTTTGGAACGAGAGGAAAATCAAGAAAAGAAACGTCGATTTTGGTCTTATAATATTAACACGAGAGTTATTAAATTAAAAATAACTCGAACGAGGTCAGATGAGTTATTAAAAATAGTCCGGAAGCTTCATATTATACAGTATGGCTCTGTATAATTTTGTACCAAATAAATAAGTACACCTACATCCATCTTGTCACCACAGCAATCAAAACTCAAATGGCGAATGGTTCCGTTCCTGTGGGACCGGAACGACAGGCAAGGCACGCAGCGGTTTGTCCAAAGGTTCTTTCACTCCGACTTTTTCAAAACTGCGAAAGGGGCGAATTGTCCGTTGACGGTCGATCTTACCGGTTGGCACCTCCTTAAAGAAACATGCATTTGACTTTGATCAAAATCCCGGTCGTAGCGATCGGTGCCAATGTGAGCGCAGTGTTAAGATTAGAGGGTAGGTTTAAGATGTAGATAAGTATAATAAAA